>BLSH010490079.1:495200-511449 GCA_018402905.1 Glandirana rugosa
CCCAATGATGTGAACTAGTGATAACTTTTTCCGACACTACTCCATGACTACTTACTACACCGATACCCAATGTGTGTTTTTTTTTTTTTTTTTTCTAATATTTTGGGGGTTTTATCTGTTGACTTTGTTTTTTTTAATATATAGTTTTGTGTTTAGAGAAGTGTGCGTAATTTGGGGGGCTCTTTTGTGTGTTTATAGTATTTTTTTGTGTGTGTGTGTGTGTGTGTGTTGGGATGTGCAACAGTTTATATTCATGTCTTCTAGCCTGCACCCAAGTAAACAATGTTCTAAGCTACTCAAGTGTGGTAACCCATAGCCACATCATTCATCAGTACCTCATCACAGCCTTTTTCAATAGTGATCAAGTGTAGTAACCCATGGCAACATTGAATCTTTCATGATATAGAGCATGGTAATCTTATTCAATTGAGTTCTTATGATTGAGTGCAGTATCCCATAGCAACCAGTCTGTGTCCTCCTCCCCCTTATGAATGAGGGGAGAAAAAAACACTTTTTTTTCAGTAGAATTGGGTGTAATAATTCTTGGCAACCTATCGTATCCTGTAGCAGTCAGACTAGGATCTCCTGAATGAATCTGGCCACTATGGTTACTTTGAGTTTTTATTGGGATGAAGTAATGAAACTGCTATGTGTAAATTGCTGCAGTTTCCATACATGTCCCAATCCTGGAATGGTGTGTATTGGAGTATATCGTGCCCCGTCCCCATTGTGTATCATTCACTCGAATGTCCTTAGAGCTTATCTTGAATGTTTAATCCCATTAGCTAGTAGGTTCCCCTTTTTATATAGAAAATGGTGTACTATTGATGGACAGATTTCCCAGTATTCTGCAGTGGGGTGCAATGCTGTGTTAGTCTGCTGTCCCTTTTTGACACCCCCCTTAAATCTTCCTTTATTTTTAGGTAAATCTTCATTGGCTTCACACTTTATCCAAGAGGAGTTTCCCCAAGTCTACCAACCCACCATTGATCACAGTAAGTTATGTAAATGTAATAAAGTGCTGCATGTAAATACTAAGCCATGCTGTTTTACATTTAAATAACCTGGCCGTCTTTTTATCCTCAGCCTGGCGCAAGACTTTTAGACTGGGAGAAGATGAGTTTGAACTGGATGTGTTGGACACCGCAGGCCTGGTGAGTTGTTGTTGTTGGTCTCTAGCTGTTGTATAATTGGCTAGTTTGGCTATTGGTTAAATTTATTTATTTTCTTGTCCTCTCTAACAGGATGAGTACTCCTTGCTTCCGCACTCATTTATTTTTGGCGTACATGGATACATTGTGGTCTATTCTGTGGCTTGCGAAAGAAGGTAAGGTGGCTTTCCTTTAGGAACTGGTGTAAATTGATGTTTTATATAGTGCTCTGGCTCCCCCTACTGATCTCTTTGAGGTACTATAGTCATGCGTTCCTAAGTTCAGTTTCTACTGCAAACTCACGATTGCTACGCTCTACTCCAGTGGAACACAGGTGAATCTTGATGTCCTGGGTGCCTGCGCTGCTCTCCCATACATCATGATGCCAGATAGGCATCAAAACAAACAGCCTACTCCTCAATCCTCCAATAATATGAATTTATTCATACACCATACCAGTGAGTACAAAAAGAAGGCACACTCGTTTCGGCTGGCAAGCCTTGTTCACTGCACCAAGTGAAAAATATGAATGAACATTTATCATAACATTATGTATAAATGTTAGTTCTCTTTCATTTGTGTGCAGTGAACAAGGCTTACCAGCTGAAATGTGGATTCTTCTTGTACTCCCTGGTATGGTGTATGAATATTCATACTGTCGGAGGATTGTGGAGTAGCTGGTTGTTTTTCTGCTTTGATAAGTTTCAACTGTATTTAATTGCCCTTTGGGAGTGAAAAACAAAACTAATGTGTATATAAATCCCTTTTTCCAGCTTCCAAATTGCAAGTGGTTTGCACAGAAAGCTTGTGGATAGAAGAGGAAAATGCCGGTAAGTTAACAAATTTCCTGTGTGAACACTGGCTGAACAAAACCAGCAGATGTGATCTTGCAACATTTTGTGGATCTCTGTACAGCCTAAAATATTTGGCTGCTCTTGACTCAAGCTTGGCAAAGTGTCCATTCTGAATGTTCTTCACTTATGGGTGATCGGTCCTGGTCCCTTCTTCCTTGTCTCTCCTCCCACCTCCCCACAGGTAGCTTTGGTCAATTTTAAAGCAAACCTGTCATAAAAGAACCAATAAGGCCTGCCATTGCTTGTGTAGTTTTTTTTCCTTCATTGCTATGAACAAACAAGTTGGCAACCACACTCCGGTGACCCCCCCCCCCCCCCCTTCCAGGACTGGATCAGAGGGGGCCTCACTCTTAATGCCTCGTACACACGGGTCGATGATGGTATACAACAGGTTGAACGAACAACCGCTGTATGCTAAATCGACTGTTAGTACGCGCGATTAGAAAAGCCTACGTACGACGGTCGTACAACAGAAGTTTTATGAGCAGACTAGAAAACTTTGGTAGTATGACCGTTGTATCGTGTGTGTGTGTGTGTGTGTACAGAGAAGTTGGTCCAACAAGTTGTATTGTGCAAAACACACATGCTCAGAAGTCAGGAACGGCCAGATGCTAATTCCATGCACCTGAACTTTCTCTTTATACGTTCATAACACGACACTACGTTCGGCTTGGTCATACGATCGTTTTGTGCATGTCAGTACGTGAGATACAACGGCCAACATACGATTTGGGCCATTCGGTCGTACGATCGTCGAACCGTGTGTACGAGGCTTTAGACCTGTTTCACATGGGCTTCAGCTTGTATAAGAGCAGTATGAGCAACAAGCTTTCAGCATGCTCCAAGCAACTTTCTAGCAAGCCTTTTAAAGCACCCTTCAGCGCCTGTTTGGAATTGTTGCACAAATCCTAATAGAGGTGCGGATTGTCACTTTAACCAAGCTGCTAGCAGGCTTTCAACTTTTCAACAGGCTTCATGTAGTGCTGAGGCCTGCTAGCAGCTTGATTAGTGACAATCGGCGCACCCCCTTAGGAACGGTGTTCAGCATTTACAAACTGGAGCTGAATGGTACTTTTAAAAGCTTCAGCACCTGAAACCAGAGACAGGCAGATTGCAGGCCTGCAGCAGTTTCCTTTGGCATTGCCCGCTGACATATTGCTTTGATACTGTGAGATGCTGACCCTCATTTCTCATTCTCATTGCTGAGTACAGCAAATCTACAATTCTCAAATCCACATGACCTCATCCTAATTGGCATCTCCAAAACAATTGCGATTGTAAAATATTAACACTATGGTTGGACCAAGAAGGCCCTATACAGTGAGAACGTACCTGTCTTTTTAAGTCCTAATTCACAACTCCCATACAGTCCTACAAAGGGTATATGCCTGACCTTTGTTTGCAGAGGTGTGTAAGTTCTTGGAGCAAGTCTTAAACTTACTAAGGTACTAAACATTTCAGGGTGGGGTGGGGTTTGCTTAAGTCCCAAAAGCTGAAATGAGCCACCACTTGAATAAAGTGCAACATCAGGCAAACCGTTTCCTGTTTAACTGCAAATGAAGTTTAGTTCTGGTCCTCTGGTCTTGGAGATTTTGCAGCTTATTGTGCACTTCACGGCCTTGTGTAATCTTTGACCTACTAGCATAAGTAACCAGATATTAAATCTGCACAATGCTCTCCAATAAGCAGTCAGTTGACCAGGAAACAGTAAAGGTGGTGACACAAAGACAACTGACCAGGAAGTAGCATGGGTCCATTTTTTTAGTACATTAACATTTTTCCAGTTTGCATTCACATTTCAAGCAGTTCAAGTACAATTAATACCCTAACATGGTACATGATAAACTGGCAGTTCGTGTGTTAACCTAGAGCTCTTAGCTGGGTCCAGAGTTGTTGATGTGCACTCTGTCCTGAAAGAGCTACCACGGCAAGATAATGACCCAAAACAGCCCCCCCCAGGCCATATCAACAAAACCTTAGAAAGATGAGCGCAAGACGGTAGACTTAATATTATGTATTGGGCAGTACAGTTTCAGGCTTGAACCCCGTTGAGTTGGTTATGAACTGAGCTGGAAGGTAAAGCAACCTGCAGAAAGATCTTTCCAGCAAAATTTGACTTCCACTGTAGATTGTCATGAGTGTTTGGCTGTTTTCTATGACCCAGTGCTGGAAATACCAATGCAACAATCAGGCATTTTTGCCTATTTATTTTAATTAAAGCCAGCAGATCGGCATGTCAGAAGTGTATATACGTTTGTCAGGTTTTCTGAATTTGTTTGTTTGCAGCGTGGTGTCCCTGTCACCCAATTTCTTCTTGGCCACTAGATGGGGTTGGCACTCTGAGCTCCACTTAATTTTTTTCCATTTGGATATATTTATATATAAATATTTATTACAAATAGTTCTTAACTTTGCAATTCTTATTTTTCAGCATGCCTATTGTTCTTGTGGGGAATAAGAATGACCTTCCAGCCCAATGGTAATTTTTATTTTTTTATTTCATAAACCTTTGGCAAACCATTTAATGTCTTTTTGTCTAAAATGTATTTTTTTTTTTTCCTAGTCGCCAAGTGAAAACAGAAGATGGAAAGAAGCTGGCTGATTCCTGGGAAGCCGCTTTTATGGAAGTATCTGCTAAAGACAAAGAGGTAAACAAATTGTTTTGAATTTTGCTTTGCTTCTAGGTTGATTTTAATTCTGTTTAGTGTACATACTGAGTCTAATACATTTAAAAATGTAACTAGTATTTTTATAAACTGTAGCTTTCCTCAATTATCTTCCTTGCTGCCCTTCTTAAACCCCTTCAAGACTTAAGTGGCTGAAATTTTTCCGTGTGTGTAAACTAGTATGACTTCCCAGTTCAGAACTAAAGCACCCTCTATGTAATGAAGATGTGAAGGGGAGATGGTTTGAAGGAAGCTTGGAAAGAAACAAAAAAATTACAGCTACTACAGACTCTTAAGCAGTAATATAGTCTACGTCTTGCAGTTAGACTTTCACAAATTTTTTTTTTTTTTTTTGTGTTTAGCATGCATGGACCATAATGATTTACAATAGGGTTTGTTGAAATTGACACATATCAGGCATTGATGAAAGGCTGTAGCAAATTGGCAACGTACTCACATTTTAAGATTGTAGCATAGCTCAATCAATGTAGTCCATAGGGTCCACCAAACAAAGGCCAGATCCTCTAATCTGTACTTCTTGCATAAGTGTGTGTGTGTGTGTGTGTGTGTGTTTTAAAAGCAGAATCCAGCACAAGCTATGCAGACAAGGCTTTCCCTAGCATAATGGAAAAAGGTCCCTCGCTTTCTATTAGAGGTTGTGAACCTCCCTGTGTAAATTTGTACCTATAGGCAAGCCTTTATTCTAGGGTTACCTGTAGGTACTGTAAATATCTCCTGCACTGGCAGAACAAAAGGGGGCTGTCTTTGTTGTGGGGCCCAAAGCAGCTGCCTCATACTTGCCAACTCTCTTGGTTTTAAAGTCCCTTGAAGTTTTAGTCCTGTGCCGTGTCCCGATATCTCAGTGTGACGTGCTGCTACTAATGCTGCCCAGCTCTGCCCTATTGTGTACAGATGACTCACCTGCAGACCCTGTGCTTAATTGTAAATAACTGGCATTGATAACAGTGGGTGGGGCATTCATATATAAATAGTGACACCTGCTGGCATTTATGTGTAAATGCGCCATTCATATGTATAGCATGCTTGAAAGTCCTGCCTAGAACTGTGGTCATTCAGCTTAACATCAGCCTGTTCTGCAAACATAAGCACCTAGCTGGGGGGTAGAGGAGGGTATTGTGTGGTATGCAGAGGCAGGCAGAGAAGGCATTTCTGTGGTGTCAGGAAAGCAACTTTGTGCTCCTGACACACAAATGTGAATGCAGGTTAAATGTCTCGCTTTCATTGGTCAATGTAAATCTTATTACATTGGGGCATGGTGTAGAATCCTTTCACACTAGTGGCCAGTGTGGATAACCCCCTTACATTGGTGGCTACGTTGATTACATCGGTGACCAGTGTTTGAAACTCCTCTTTATATTGGTGGTTGGTAAAAAAAATAAAATCGGCATTGCTATTGATCACACCCTCCCCTGATCCCAGGAGTTCTAGGATCCCTGGAGTTTTCTGTCTATTGATGGGTCTGCTCACCTCCCCAGTCCATGGTGTGCAGGCAGTGAGGAGATGTGCTGTAACCTCTACCAACCAATCAGTCGGCCGTATTGATGTAATTTCTAGCACCCAATCAACAAGCAGAAATCATGTGCTGTAACCTCTAGCAACTAATCAGTGCGCCATAATGTGTGCTGTAACCTCTAGCAACCAGTCAGTAAGTGGTAATATGATGTAACTTCTGGCAAGCAATCGCTGCCTGATCGGATTCAGTAAACAGATTGAGTCTAGCTGCTATTTATTGTATGTCGCAGAGCAGGTGGAGAGTGAAATTGCATGGAGGGGGGCAGGGTGTGAGGACCCAAGAAAATGTTTGCCCAGGTTCCAATCGCTATATTAAAGACTGCCCTGCGTGCGCCGTTTAGGAGAAATTTACTGTATACTGTGTCAATGTCATCGGCGCTTGCTCTAAGGAACGGTTGCCTGTGACATTTCTTCAGGAGCTTGTGCCATGCTATGATATTGAATTGAGTGCTATGCTCAGAAATCTCAAAGCTGCCATTTACTACTTTATATACAAGTGTCAGTTTCTTGCTAATAAGGGTTCTTTGACATCAACACATTGGGCCACATACCTGAAAGAAGCATGCAGTAAATGGTCAGAACTGATTTTCATGCTTGTTCCCGGTTGGTCAGTATGACAGCTCAGCAAATAGCATTTCAGAAGACTGCAGTGGCTGATGGCAAGATTTTTCTCCGCACTGGTCGTCTTTATCACCACAAAGTCACGTGTTCTGTTGACAATCAGTGTGCATGGTGTCTTAATTTTTTTTTCGTTCTTTTTTTACAGAAATGCAAGCAGATCTTCTTTAAAATCATTGAGGAAATTGATCGCGTGGAGAGATCTTTCAGCGATGAGAAAAAGTGTAGATTCATGTGAAAAATGTGCCAGTCATTGCAGCCAATGGCTCCCGCACATTGAGCTACTGGCTGCTTTTGGCATTGTCCAAAGGGATGAATGTGAAACCACGCACCAATCAATGCAGTTCCCTGGAAAGGCAGAGTGATACATGCATAGTGTTCTCATGTTGTCTGTCCAGTCGCCTTTTTCCTTTTTGATAAGCTTGCTATGAGCCATGTTCTGTCTTGTGTCATTCTGCAGTCCTATGCTGGGATCATGCCCCAAAGCACAAACTACAGCCCTGGCTGCAGCTTTGAGGCCTCTATAATCCTTAATAGTCAGTTTGCACAAACGGGCAGCAGTGCTACATTGCTGTGTATATGGTTTGTTTCCCCTTTAAACTACTTAATCTGTTACAGAATCTTTTCTGTGCACTACTTTAATCTGTTACATGATCTATTTATGTCTTTGTATTGGAGGGTGGGTTTGAAGAAAAATAAGCTGTATTTATATAATTATTTTTCACTTTTGTCCACTTCTGTAACCAGGAGTGTGACGCAGAGATTATTCTTTACTGTAAAGGGGATCTGTCCCCTATATCTAGTGGTGATTGTATTGCCCTGGAAATGCTGCAGTTTCTCTTAACTCATTTTAAAGCCCAACCCCAGACCATTTTTTTTTCTTTTGTTTTTTGATGGTAGGCATTTTTTTTCTCTTCAGTCCACATGAAGGGTATTGGACAGAATGAGCGGAAATCTCTTAAAAGCAACTCAGACCACATGTGAATCTCCAGTTTAATTTGGCCAAATGCATTCCAGGTGCATCAAAGTTAGGTTTTCAAAGTCTATTTTCTTTTAGAAAGCGGCTACAGACACCCCCAGCTTCTGCTGAGGACTATAGTTCTGCGCAGAAGCAGTGGTCTCTCTGCAGAGTTGTAACGAAAAGGCCATTACTTCTACACATAGTCCTCTATACAGTTCTGGCAGGGACCAACTTCTTTGCTTGGACTGTGACTGCTCTCTAGAGAAATTTTTTAACTGTAAAACTTGTTTGGACTCATTTAATGAACTTGGAATGTATTTAGCCAGTTCAGATTGAGAGTTTAGTTGGGCTTTAACCTGCCAATCTCCTCCATTGGTGCAGAGAACATCACAACCTGACCTATTCTAGCATATCTTCACTCTAACCAAACAAAAGCTTTGGCTGGTGTTGGGCTTTAAGAGGGTAGATGGGAGTGACCTATTGTTTACAGCTTCAGCGCTGTGAGGTTTGTTAGGATTCAGATCTCTCTAATGTTGAGTATATTCATTTATATTGATAATTGTGATGCCTTGGAAAATGCTTGATTTGCATTTAAATGTGCCTTTATTATACTGGCCGTGAACTGTGTGGTCTGTGAGACCAAGCCAACCCAAGCAGGGTAAAACTTTTTTTTTTTTTATTTTAATTTCTTTGTGTGAAATTGATGCACAACTGTCTATACGGGTTTCATTTTGCTTAAGTTGTGCTATTTACTGAACCTTTTTAAGTTGTGTTTGTTTTTTGTTTTTTTTCTTGTGGAAAACCAAATAAAAAAATATTTTTTTGCTCTAATTTTTGTGTGCTTTCATCTTAAGACTTTGTTTAATTTCTGATTGGGAGGGTGGTTATACATGTGCTACGAGTGCAGTGCTTTGCTGTGTCTGGGCAGAACCACTACCAAATGTGAGCCATTCAAGCAAATTGACACTAAATGCCATGCCTTGTTAAAAACTTGTGTATTTGTTTCTGAAGACTGGCTCATGGTGGATCACTTTTCAGAGCCGCTGATGGGTATTCAGGTGCGGAGTTTGCAACACTGCTGCAATACAGTACAGCAATCCTTGGCACTTCTGGGTTCCTACAGTACTGCCACAAAAAAGCTTAACACTGCAGTGAAGATCAGGCGTACCTCTGAGGACACCTAGCACTGCATGTGGTAGATCAGATGCTGGTTAAAGGGTCAGATGGGCCTCATCTGGGTAGATTCAGAACAGCTCAAAAGGGTTAAAGTCCCTCTTCAAAGGGCTACCCTAGTAGGGCCAATGACTGCTCTCCGTATGATTCCCTGCCTTCCTCTGGGAACTCTGCTGCTCCTCTGGGTTCACACCGCTACCTATTAGAACTTCTAGCCATGCTGACTAACTTTAGGCAAGATCTCGGTCCTACTGAAGACAATAGATTGCAGGGGGTCACAAAAGGACCCCCTTCAGTCTCCCCTCCTGAGTTTATTTAGTACAGGTACTTGTATAGTGCTGTCAATTTGCACAGCTATATCTATATGAAAAGTATTGGGATGCCTGCTTTTACACACATGGACTTTAATGGCATCCCAGCCTTAACCTTAACACATTTTGGACAGTTTCATGCTCCCCACTTTGAGAACAGTTTTTGAGGCTGGCCCCTTCTTGTTCCAACATGATTGCACAAAGCAAGGTCCATAAAGACCTGGATGAGTGAGTTTGGGGTGAAGGAACTTGACTGACCTGCAGAGTCCTGACCTCAACCTAATAGAACACCTTTTGGTATGAATTGGAGCAGAGACTGCAAGCCAGGCATTCTCATCCAACATCAGTACATGTCCTCACAAATGCACTTCTGGAAGAATGGTCAAACATTCCCATAAACACTCCTAAACCTTGTGGACAGCCTTCCCAGAAGAGTTGAAGCTGTTATAGCTGCAAGGGTGGGCCAACTCCATATTGAACCCTACTGACTAAAAGTGGGATGCCATTAAAGTTCATGCTTTGTGCATTCACATCAAGGTAGTGCCATGGTTGGGATTGAAACAAACTACCCTAATGCTGTCAGGCATTTGTCTGACTTGTGGCTGTTGCGCTGCCTGAAGAGATGGACCAGAAAGATCACACCCTCTGCTTCTGAGGAATCTGATCAGGATGGAAATGCCCACCACTGAGATCTCACACTTAAGTTGCCATATGGTTGATTTCAAAACCGAAAATAATCATAGAAAAATTAGTTGTCAGGATGTTTCTTGCCAGCTATTGAATCAAATTTTCCCCAGTCGTCTTCCAGGACAGCCCTTGAGAGATGGAGCTCATCACACCTGACAGGAAACACATTGCACAGCTCTTTAAAAGGCGGTCCCTCAGGCATCTGGTCAGTTTTTTGTGTTTTCTCAGCCGAGGAGACATGTTGCAGAGGGAACCGTCTTATAAAGAGGGAGTAAGGAGAGCTCCACCGCTCAAGGGCTGCCGGGGAGGCAAAGCCAGAGCAAGATAAGGCCCTATCAGCGAGGAATGGCTGCAGATGAAATCTCTCCTTTGCCAAACGGGTTCCCTCCGCAGTGCAGGAGTTCCCCGTCCCCTTACCTCTCTCCAGAGCCCGGCGAGGGAGTGGGCGGTGGGGATGCATGTAAGCGGCAGCGCTGGAGACCTACTCATCAGTTTTTTGTTTTGTTTTTTTTTTGAAAATTCGCACTGTACGCCGGAGGAGCGCGGAGTGTCACTTCCGGCGGACGTGCATCATCACCGTGCGCTGGAGGAAGTAGTTCCTACCTCCAGGCGCAGAGAGGAAGGGGAGGGCCGAGCCGGTGACATGTTAAAGGCGCCACAGCATGGCTACAGCGCCGAGGACTGCAGTATGGAAGCACACGCTTCGGGTGAAGCCAGCACCGGCTCTTCACAGGTAGGCTGGCGGTGCCAGAACCTTTTTCCTATGCCTATTTTTTCAGGATGTACTGAGCTAGCAAAGGCATTTATGTGAAACCTTTAGTGTAGCTCGGGTGGGTACTAGGAGGGCAGGTGGTTAATATGATGTGCATCTTAACTGTCCCTATTTTTTGTCATCCTCTCCGCTTGAAAGAGCATTCTAAAGCGGGGGAAGGCAGCTGCTAAGACGAACAAAAGAAAATGCCCAGCTTGCAGCACCAGACTGCCCTCAAATTATGCAAAAACGTTATGCCAGACATGCATTACAGTGGTCCTACAAACAGGAAGATTCCCCTTTTAGCAAATTCCTATGCTCCTTCAAGGATGAGGTTCAGTCTACCTTTTCATCCTTCAGGAAACTTATCTCAGAGGTCCAGGTACCAGGGAGGGTCCTGGACTAACCAGCGCAGGTACCCACCTCACCTACTCACCCCTCTTCAGGCTTAGGAGAGCCATCAGGGAGTAGGGAAATCCCACATCTTTCCACTGACCCGGATTCTGCTCAGTCCTCTGGACAGGGTGAAGGTCAGGATGAAACATCCATTTCCAGGTTTAAACTTTCACAGGAGGAAGTGGACGAATTGCTGGGGGCTATATATGATACTTTGGAAATCAAAGAGGAGGAAGCCCCACTCTCCAGACATGACAAGATGTACCAGGGACTGGACAAGAAAAAGCCCAGGGTTTTCCCAGTACACAAGGTCATGACAGACTTTGTACTAAAAGAGTGGTCTGAGCCTGAGAAAAGACCCTTTTTCTCAAATAGTCTCAAGAAGAGATTCTCCTTTGATGACAATCCAGACTCAGTCTGGAACCAGACGTCAAAACTGGATGCTCCTTTTGGCAAAAGTTTCTAAACACTCAGACTTGGTGGTTGACGATATGGGGCACCTGGCGGACCCAATGGATAAAAGGGGGGATATAGTCCTCAAACGGTCTTGGGACACCGCAATGGCCAACCTTAGACCAGCTTTGGCCACAACCTGTGTAGCCCGGAACTTTGAATTCTGGTTAAAGCAGTTGCAAGGGCATCTAATAGCAGGGACACCTAGAGAGGAATTGTTGAAATCATTTCCTATGCTCTATAAAGCCGTTGGTTTCATTGCGGACGCATCAACGGAGTCGGTCAAATTATCGGCTAGATCAGCTGCACTTTCAGTAGCAGCCAGAAGGGCCCTCTGGCTTAAAACTTGGCCGGGAGATACCTCATCCAAGCTCCGCCTTTGTAGTGTTCCATTTTCAGGGAAATTTCTTTTTGGTGATAAATTAGACGAGGCCTTAGAACGAACAGCCGACAGGAAAGACTTTTCCAGCCTAAAAGAAATTCTATCCCAGAAAATGTTTTCGTCCCTACAAGGGACAAAATGAGGAGTGGAAGAACCTGCAAGACAGGGGTAGACCTAAAAAGCACTGGACCGGTCAGAAGGGCAGACAAAGAGCGAATGTGCTCTTTAACCCTCCTAGCCAAAATACCAAGGCAGAGGGGTACAAACAATGATGCCACAGGCCAAGTGGGAGGAAGGTTGGAGAGATTCCTTCCACAATGGCGGGAGATAACCTCCAACAAATTTTATTCAGGGTGTGATAGAAAAGGGGTACTCCTTGGAATTCAGCAAGAGACCCCCCCCCTCAAGAGTATTGATCACCCAGCTCCCAAGAGATCCGGGAAAAGCAAGAGCGTTACCTCTACTAATAGGGGAAATGGTAGATCAGGGAGTCCTGGTCCCAGTCCCAAAACAGGAGGAGGGGGAGGGTTTCTACTCACACGTCTTTTTAGTACAGAAACCCTCAGGCAAATATCGGCTAATCCTAAACCTAAAACCCTTGAACGAAACAATTCAGTACAAGAGGTTCAGGATGGAATCTATTTATTCAATCAGAGGTCTGCTGCAGAAGGGTTACTTCATGGCGACCATAGATTTAAAAGATGCCTATTTGCCCGTATCCATCAGAGAGAGTTCCCAAAGGTACCTCCGACTGGCGTTACAGATAGGAGAACGGATATACCATTTCCAAAGCAGGGCCTTGCCGTTCGGTCTTTCTTCCTCGCCAAGGATCTTTACCAAGATCCTGGCAGAAACCCTCACACCCTTAAGGTTATAAGCGATAAATGTAATCCCTTATTTAGACGATTTACTGTTCATAGCACCAACGAGGGAAAGGCTTCAGGAAGACCTAAAGGTCGCACAGAAGTGGCTAGCCCACCTGGGGTGGATAGTAAGTACCGAAAAGTGGAATCTCTTGCCCTCCCGAGAGATCCGATTTTTAGGGTTCACAATCAATTCCATCAGACAAAAGATCTCACTACCACAAGAGAAGATAGAACATCTCGTGCAGAGAATAGCAAGGCTCTAAACAAATCTTCCCATCACCGTAAGGGAAGTCATGTCTGTACTAGGTCTCATGACGTCTGCCATTCCAGCAGTCAAGTGGACCAGGTTCCACCAGAGACCGCTTCAGGCTTTTCTCCTGCAGAATTTGGGGAGAAAGGACCTAGAGGACATGATGGTTATTCCATCAAGAGTGAGACAGGCCTTATGGTGGTGGAGATGTCAGGACAATCTACAGAAGGGGTTCTGTGGGTATGTCCAGTTTCTCACATACTGACCACAGACGCCAGCAGTTGGGGCTAGGGGGCCCATCTGGGCGGTCAGTGGGCGCAAGGAGGGTGGACGCATTTACAAAGTCAGCGGTCCTCCAATTACAGAGAGTTGAAGGCAGTGGCAAAAGGAATCGAAGCATTTCAGAACCAGATCAGAGGGCGACATGTTCAGGTCAGATCAGACAATGTAACAGCAGTAGCATACTTAAACAAGCAGGGCGGAACTCAGAGTCCCAGTCTGAGATTGGTGGCCCAGGAAATTTTTGTCTGGGCAGAGAGGAATTTGGAATCCCTTGCAGCAATCCATCTCAAGGGAACACAAAATGTCCTAGCCGACTATTTAAGCAGACAAGCCATTTCTCAAGAGGAATGGTCAAAGGATCCAGGAGTCTTTGCTCAGATAGCAGCCAGATGGGGTCTGCAGGAGGTCAACTTATTTGCCAACAAGGCAAATTCCAAACTGCCAAACTTCTGCTCTCTCAATCCGGAAGATCAGCCTATAGCGATAGACGCCCTCCAGACAAAGTGGAATTTCAAGCTTTGCTATGCCTTTCCACCTCTTCACTTGATTCCAAGAGTGTTAAAGAAGTTCATAGCAGAACGCACAACGCTAATCCTAATAGCGCCCTACTGGCCAAAGAGAGCTTGGTTCTCGGCACTTCTATCGTTAACAACTCAGCCTCACTGGATGTTACCACACAAGCAAAAACTGCTTACGCAGGGGCCAGTACTGCACCCCAATCCAGCCATGCTAAACTTAGCAGCATGGCACCTGAAACCGATATCTTAAGGGCAAGGGGTATTTCAGATAGATTGATTAAAACTCTATTAAAGAGTCGCAAGCCCGTCACGAGGGCTATATACAAAAAGGTGTGGAGAAGATTTAACTTATGGTGGTCAGAAACTGGGGAAGAAGAAGTAAATTCTCCAGTAATTCTGAATTTTTTACAAGAGGGTCTGGACAAAGGTCTAGCCTTAAGCACTATTAAGGTGCAGATCGCAGCCCTCTCGGTTTATTTACAGCAATCCTTACAGCAGGACCCGCTTATAAACAGATTTTGCAAAGCGGTTTCCAGAATGCAACCTATTTGTCAGAAAATCCCAGCATGGGATCTGTCTATTGTTCTAAAAGCTGTCATCTCTGACCCTTTTGAGCCATTATCAGAGGCGTCCGTTAGATTAATCACGCTTAAGACTGTTTTTATTATAGCCATGACATCTGCACGCAGGGTGAGTGAGCTACAGGCTCTATCAATCAGAGAGCCCTTTTTGCAGATCCTGGAGGATATAGTCGTTCTCAAGACCGACCAAACATTCATACCCAAAGTCTCTTCTGCTTTCCATAGAACCCAGGACATAATCCTTCCTTCCTTCTGTAGTAGACCAGCTAACAGTAAGGAGGAGCAGTTACACCTGTTGGATGTGAGGAGAACCCTAATAGCTTATCTAGAAGCCACCAGGGGTTTCAGATCATCGGAGGCCCTGTTTGTCATCTTCTCAGGAGCCCGAAGGGGAAAACAAGCCTCTAAAGGGACGATAGCAAGGTGGATTAAAATGGCTATAACAGAAGGCTGCAAGGCATTACACTTGAGTCCTCCACAAGGGCTAAATGCTCATTCCACAAGGGCATTAGCAACTTCCTGGGCGGAAAGAGCCGGTGCTACCCCGGAGCAGATATGCAAAGCTGCCACATGGTCGAGTATGTCCACATTCATTCGACATTACCGATTGGATCTGTTGGGGAGTCAGGATCAAGCGTTTGGAAGGAAAGTCCTCCAAGCAGTGGTCCCACCCTAAATGGAGTGAGTACTTGTATATCCTCTCAAGGGCTGTCCTGGAAGATGACTGGGGAAAAAACTGAGTTAGACTTACCTGTAACTCTGTTTCCGGGAGTCTTCCAGGACAGCACGTTCCCACCCTTGTATGCATAAATAAGTCGGTGTATGTTTTTTAAAACTGTCTTTCAGCTCCGTCCTTCGGTTCTTGGATAAAACTGACCAGATGCCTGAGGGACCGCCTTTTAAAGAGCTGTGCAATGTGTTTCCTGTCAGGTGTGATGAGCTCCATCTCTCAAGGGCTGTCCTGGAAGACTCCTGGAAACCGAGTTACCGGTAAGTCTAACTCCGGTTTTTCCTGTTTTGAAAGCTCTTTAAAATCTTGGCCCACGCTTGGTGTGTGTGTGTGTGTGTATGTGTGTGTGTGTCCCACAATCCTGCTGATTTGATAGTTTTCAGCATGGATGAGAAAAAACATCCATTTGTCACAACTAAAAATTAATTTCAAAAATTAAGTTTCTATTGGTGTATGGCCAGTAGAAATCAAATGCCATACTGAGGTAGTATGCTAATACTTGGCATTAGACGCCTTGAGTCTGCTCACCCTAAGTGATCAACATGGGTTCTCTAAAGTTCCCAAATCTAAGACATTCCCAGTTCACTACTTTCTAGAGTCCATTTTGTATTTTGCCCCACTCAAAAAAAAACAAAAAAATAAAAAAAACTTTGTTTCAACAATATCCTAATGAGGGTTTCCTTCAGAAATGGATAAACAGTAACCTGTGGTTTACTCTGTGTTGTCTTTGAAGAGGATCTTGACTGTTTCTGTGGAAGATGATCCCATATTCAAGGACTCTGTGGATAAGAGGTTAGAAGCACTCTTCAAGGATACAACCTGCGGTTGTATCCATGGCTGCCTGCCAGACTATTGCTGTCTGGTCTGAGACTGTGGCTCAATATTTCTTTTTGCAAATTCTTTAAAGTATCCAGCATTTACAGAACAGAGAGGTGGCTGGGATCTGGGGGCCCCCTTGTTAGGGGCTTCCAGATTCCAACAAGCCACCTGCCCACAGACCCCCCACAACCACCGACTAGGGTTGTGGGGAAGAGGCCCTGGTCCCCATCATGGGGACCAGGTGCTTTGGGGGGGGGGGGGGGGGAA
>BLSH010490079.1:511459-535522 GCA_018402905.1 Glandirana rugosa
AAGATTTTTAACCAAGGCTAATTTCCAATGAACTATGTTCAAATAAAACAATCCAACAGTGTAATGACTAAAATATTTCCCATCACTGATATTCTTCCAAGTGTAGAAAAATCTTTGATCCAAAGTGACCACCACCACAAAGTGCGTACCTATCTCAATACAAGATTGGGCAAGCACAGCTTGTAATCCTTCCCAAGGTCTTACAAACAGGTGCAGTCCACCTTAAGGCTTCACCCTATTGCTGTCCTTTCAGCATTCAGCAGTTAGATTTCATAGCGTGCAGTTCTACATCACTTTTTAGAGGGCAGCAAGTACCACTACCTGTCTGATAAAGATTGCTCCATCACTGCAGAGGCCACTGGGCAGTGACATTCATAGGCAACTGAAGCATGCTGCAGATTCAGCTGGCTCACAATCTTCCCCCCACCTCGGGGCAATGATCTCCCACTTGTGAGCAGCAGCGGACAGTCCAGATACTCTGCCCCTACTCTGTTCTTTCTTCAGCCAGCCCTGGAGCACACTGTGGGACATGGAGGGAATATTGCAGTGCACTGAAGAAGACGGAGAGCTTGCTAAAAAGAGCTGGGGGAGACTGAAAGAGCAGGGTGCGGAGGAAGAGGGCATGCTGAAGAGTGCTGGAGATGGAGGGAGGAGAATCAAAGGGAGGAGGTGTATTCATTTTGCTGCAAGAGACAGTGTAGTTGTCAGCCCTGACCTCAGGACACAAGGGGCAGGATAGGCTAAACATCAAAGTGGATGTAAACCCTCACATATACCCAGTGAAGTGAAGAGCCTCAGATGGTACACAGAGCTGAATCAAATCTCCCTACATAAGTTTTACATGTATATCTGCTGTTTTCAGCTTTATATACTGATAATAAAGTGCAAGTCGTGTTAGATTTTCTCTCCCTGTTGCACACTGCAGTGAAGCCTGGGCATACAGACAAGACAGCTGATTGGAGGAAAGGCGCACACACACCCCCTCACCTCATAGGTGTAGAGACTTTCAGATCTGTTCTTGAATAGTTCAGCTCTGTGCTAATCTATTTATAGCATCCTCCCCAACTCAACACTCTAGCTGCTTTTATCACATGTGACACAGAACTTGTCAGAAGTTATCATGCTGATAACAGAAGAAGGGAGCAGGAGACCGATATGGGACATAGTGCTTTGAAGAGAGCTAACAAAACACTGCAGATAAATATGCCCAGTTAAAATCTCATAAATCTGGTTGACATTCACTTTAAGAAAAAAACCTAACTAAAGAAAATTAGGACTTTCACTATACCACACATATTCTAAAATAGATATACAGTAATTTATTCTTGTAAATATTAAACCACATCACGTTGTATTAAAAGATTTTTTGAAAATACATGTTGAGTATAGTACAGCTTCATTTGGTTTCCCTATCACTTCATGCTTTACTTATCATCCATGACCCCTTAAGGCGATGCGTTGTTAGCTGGAACTTCAATGTGTTTTGTGGGTAAACAGCCCGCTTCAAGCACAGAGAAATTCTGTTGCATCTATAGCTATCAGATACATACAAATTTATAGTAAAGTTATACGACTCTTGATGCATTCTCACAAAAGAAAATGATCAAAGGCCAGTCAAACATGACTTAGGGGTCTGGCAAGTGTCCATCGGTTTAAAAGATGAATATCTGGACAATATACTCCAAAAGTATGGCACCTGTACCCACAGCAGACATCAGTACACAGTCCTTTGGGGGGAGATGAATATTGCACTAGGGGTCAAGGAAGCCCACCAGGTGAGTTTGGGAGAAGTCACATTAAGTATGAATATAGTCTGTGTAACATTATTACATGGCAGAAGAATCTTCACATGTGCTTGCGTAGTTCCAGGTGTGTGTGTTGTGCGTCGACACCTATTATAGTACCGCGTAGAAGTCCACAGGTAAGGATAGCAATGCTGAGTAATTAAACAAACTCTGCAAAGCAGAGAGGATGGCTCAACAAGAAAATTATTACACAGTCCTACAACAATCCAATGTAAACTTAATTATGTTTCTTTATTGTGCATACAGGCATAGTCATAATCGACTGGGTTATATGCAGCTACCTTCAGGTGATTGGACACTGGCAAATCAGAGCTGTAAGGGCCCCCTTCCTACTCCCAGCATCTTTTGTTTTTTGCTAGAGTCCTTAGGTGATGGGATGTTTCTCGCGCTCCTGAGGGAGAATACTGGTTTCTTTTAGAAGTTTTCTGAGTGGTTTCCTTCTTCCAGTACAAGCTTTGTACTCAGATTAAAGGCACAGTTTCTGACCTAGTATCCTATGCACACCATTGGAACCATACCCGGGACTGGGACCTCACAGAATAGAAGCGGGGCAAGCCTGTAATGTCACTTTTAGGCACTAGACCCTGCATTGATGCTCTTCCCAATTCAATTGTTTCCAGGACCAGTTCTTGATCCTGCATTTCTGTTGCTGACCTTAATGGCTTGGCCGTTCAAGTTCAAGTTCAAGTCTTGAGGGGCAGAGGATTATTGGATTCGGTCATGGTTTACCATGGAACCTTGTCAGCTGTCTGTGTTTGGTGTGAACAAAGTAAATTTTATCCTTTCACATTGACCACAGGCCACTTCCACCGTACATAGAACATTTTTTTTAATGCATTGAATACATTCTTTGTTTAAACACGGTGGGGAGGAGGGGCAGTGACGCTATAATTTCCATGTTGTGCAATCAGAGAGAATCCTGTATTAACTGAAAAAAATACAAGGTCTTCTATGGATGCTGGCAGGGTTGGGTCAGTCGATTGCATAGAGTCATAGACCCTTAGCAGGACCCAGAAGGTCTCAGCTATTGCTGTAGTAGCACCAACTATCACAGTGATTTCCAGCTTCCCCAGTGGACCATTAGATATGATTAATGTAAGAATATCATACAATATGAATAATTCTTGGACTTCAGCTTTAAAGATTACCCATGCACATATGTGTTTGAAGAGCAGCCTCAACATCCACTTTAAATACAGGCAATTTAGGGTACCTGTAAGCACCAGAGCTGGGGAGTAGATGCTCTTGCATATACCAGCTGAATGACATATACTAATTGCCAAAAGGGGCATGATTTAATCTAGACTTTGTGAGAAGTAAGGTTCCAAGGTCCCTATATATAGCCTGGCCTAACCAAGGGTCTTTATAGAAACTTAGGAATCAGCCTGAAGATTAATGCAGCTAGTTTCAGAAACACTATGTACTTACAATTTAGCAGTTATTACCTTAGACCGGCCTTTCTCAACCTTTTCAACACTGAGGAACCCTTGAAATAATTCTTTGGTCTCGGGGGAACACCTGCTTAAAATTAAAAATCTACAACTCATGATACATTAGTGTGATTGTCAATGGGAAGAATGCTCCTTACACTTATGGTCATTGTGAAGAATTACCCCCTTACAGATAGCTAAAAAGATCAATGATCTCATTGGGAAGAAAATGACCATTGCTCGAGGAACCCCTAGCAACCTCTGGAGGAACCCTGGTTGAGAAACCTTGCCTTAGACACTTTCAAAGCCATATCCCTTTATTGGAAATTACACACGTAGCCCAGACATTTTCCCATTCTATACTGTAACCTAGAAAAGCCAAAGTAATCATCTTTAAAAAAGAGGAACTCTGATTTACTTGTAAATTCCATATCTCTGAGTACAGTACAGGACACAAGCAAAGTATTAATAGACCCTGAATTATGGGCTTGTACCCATAATTGGGCTTGTAGTGACTGAACACTGGCAAAGCATTCAAGGACATACGCCCTGTGAGCCTCCCCTATAACTCTACCCCACTCTCAGTTTTGTAAAAAAATAATGTAGAATAACCAAGGGATGGAAGAAAGGGTGGTCTATGTCCTGTACTGTACTCCAAGATATAGAATTTACAGTCATAATTCCTCTTATCTTTATTGTACAGTACAAAACACAAAGCATTTATAGACCCTGGGATGTCCCCAGGCAATGAATGAGAAGAGTGGACAACAACTAAGCAAACCAAACTGTGCCAACAGGTTCAACAACAATAAAGCCCCATGCACACCATCAGATTTTCTGTAGACGTTTGTCTTCAGATTTACCAAAACCATATAATATGAGGTCAAACCTTAAGAGTTTCAATTAGCATGCAATCAGGCAGGCCCTTGCACTACATGGTTTTGGTAAATCTGAAGACAAAAATCTACAGAAAATCTGATGATGTGTATGGGGCTTTAGAGTCAGAAAGACACAACTTCAGAGTGCTGCTGAAAGAACTTTGTGACCAAAACCTGCATCCATAGATGATTGGACATCCATCTAATAGAACTTTGGGAAAGTATGAACAGAAGACCAGATGCAGGCCTTATAGAGCTGGGCTACAGAGGCTTGGTGCAGAAATGCCCAGGAATCTTCTGGTGTATTGGGTGCATAAAAACTCAGGAAGAGATTTGTCCTTGATCGTGTAAGCTCTAGTGATCAGATTTCTTACCTGTCCTGCAATGGTGGACTTAGAAGCAGAGTGTCCTTTGTGAGGTCCTGAGAACAAGATATTTAGGTAATCCATCTGTCTGATGGAAGCAGTAGCTTTGAGGTAGACTCTAATGGCTCTGACTACGTTCAGGCAATGAAGAAAGAGTTCTTTAGGATGCTTAGAAGCAGGGCATAAGGATGGTAGGGTTATGTCCTCATTTAGCTGGAAGATTGATACCACATTAGAATGAAAGGATGGTCTTGGGGCATACAACAACCTTATCTGTGTGAAGTATGAGGAATGGCTTTTCTTCCAACTCAGACATGTCTGACCAAGTAAAATCAGGGGAGCTCTTCTAAGACATATATGTCAAACACAAGGCCCGCGGACCGAATCCGGCCTACCAGGCCTTATCATATGGCCCTCGCACCCATTCCGCCACCTCCAGATCCCGCTCCCCACAGTCACTTGTAAACACAGAAGCCTTCTGTGTTTACAAGGGACAGCTTTGCTCAGCAGCTCCCAGATCTAACAGATCCCTGCATGCGCTCACAGTGGGACACGTTGAGGATAGACTGAGATGGCATCAATCACAGGAATAGACCACTTTTTTTGCTAATGCTTTTTCCACTGGATAAAGTTTGACAAAGTTTTTCTGGGGAATGAAAATCCTGTTGTCTGGAGTGATCCAATTGTGATTAATTGCACATTCTATCCATTCATGAGCAGGGAATGTATTTAAAGATTTTGTAGGTCTCTTTGAACCCAAAGGGGCATGGTGAGCCAGACTGCGGCTGACTACACACTGTGATATGAGGTGATTAAACTTAGTGGTGGTGAGCAGTTTTAATGAGTTCACATCTCAGTCAAAACTGTGGTTTAGGGGTTTCTGGTCCACTAAAAACAAACAAATAGAAAAGTCCGCACAAAGTTGCTCACACAGGGGATCTTCTCCAGCCAACAGATAACAGAAAAATGCAGAGCCCCCTGGCTCTCTCCTCAGAAGCACAGCTGCTCTTTGCACTGGTTCCTTACCCGCTGACTTATAACTAATCTGCACACCTGTGCACTCACACTGCCTGCAGGTCTACAGGAAGTAGTAGGCATTAGAATGCATTGAGGGGTTGATTGAAGAATTAAAGGATAACATAAGAAAGGACTAGTCATACAAAGAGTGATTTTTCCGGGGCGTGGCCTGGCAGAGAACTCCGACTACTCTGGGCCGAAATCCATTGACGAACCACGGTAAACACAGCTACGGGACCCTCCGATGCCTGCCCGACGCCGCACCGCATCCCAGCTTTCAAACAATGGCCAGACAGTGACCGGAGGGCTGCATTTCTTCTTCTCCCAGCAGACGCCGACCACGCGGTCCTCTACCAAGATGGCGTCGAACAAGGCCGCAGCCGCACAGCCGGTCTCACTGGCCCTTGAGCGGTGAGTCTCCGGGACCCTCCGCCACACCACAGTTGAGGGGTCTAAGCCCGTCCACATCCACACGCCCCTCAGGACAGGCCTCATATGTGTCAGAGCTTAATGGGCTGGAAAGGGACTGGGACTACAGGGGGCACATTAAAGCCCTCCCCACGAAGGCTGACATACAACAGTTGATTGCTGCTGTTGAGCTATCATGCAAGCAGGCAGTGGATGGGCTCAGGGAGGAGATGGTGGCCATAGGACACAGGGTGGAGGCATTAGAAAACAGCCAGGAAGACACAATGCACACCCTGTCATCATTAAGGGACACGTCTCAACAGCACAGTGAGGCTATAAATGCACTGCGTGACCAGCTGGACGACCAAGAGAATAGGAGCAGGCAACAGAACATTCGCATCCGCAGGCTTCCACAGGCCATGTGCTCTGCAGATCTCCTCCCCCTCTGTAATCGGTCTCTTTCGCCAAATTCTGGGGACCGCAGCCCCAGATGACATAGAGATAGAGAAGGTCCATCGTGCTCTCCTACCCCCTCCCCAGGACATGGACAAGCCGAGGTATGTTATTTGTAAACTGCTCAGATACCCCTTGAAGGAAGCCATTATGAGGGCTGCACGGAGCACCCCGACTATTGACTTTGATGGTGCACAAGTCACTTTGTTCCCTGATCAGGCGTACCTTGATGCAGCGCAGGGCAGTGAGGCCGGTGTTAGAGGCCCTGCACTCCGCTGGGGATATCCGTTCCGCCTAACAGCGGCGAGGAACGGGAAGTCAGCATCTCTCCGCAATAAGAATGACCTGCAGTCCTTTTTGGAGACTCTGGACCTACCAGCCACGGACTTTCCGGACTGGAGACTACAATGCCCCATACCTTTGCCTCAGCGCCCGGATAGGTGGACCTCGGCCCCTGCCGCCTCCCATCGGTGGAACCAGCAGCGGAGGCGCAATCATAGTGAAGAAACTTCCCAACTAATGTGAGAAACCCAGGCTGGATAGGCCCATCCTGGTTAGTCTGGAAACGTCCCAGAAGCTGTTCACCTAGTCCCCTGGTCCCAATGGCCCTGATACAATTGTGCTCTTTTGCTTCCGCACAGACCTGTTTGTGGGGTCGGGTATGAGCCTCCCACTGATCTTTGTTTTCCCACAGTTTTTCATTCCTAGACTGGACATATTGGTGGGCAATGGATGTCCCCCCAGCTTACAGGCCGGCAAATCGAACTGACACGGCCTCCACCTCTGCTTATCTAAATGTGTTTAAGTTATCAATGGTTAAAGATATTGATCAATACTTATTTTATTGCTATTTAACCCGGGTGGCCTAGTCAGCTGCTCCCGGGCGGACAGTCACATACCCCCCCCCCCCCCCCAGTAGGTGATTCCCCAGGTATGGGGAGTGTTGAACTGTGTATTCACAGTAAAAGGGGGACTTGTCCGCGGGGAGAATTGCTTCTCTCTGCGGACAACTCCCCAACGGAAAGTAGTGTCCCACTGATAGTGGGAAAATGTTCTGCATTTGTTTTGTCTTCTGTTTTTCTGTTTCTAATCTTGTTCTTTCTATGTTTTCATACCCTTCCTTAGTGTTTTCACCAGGAGTCCGCGTTGTGTAAATGGGACAGGGTTCCATCAATCATCTTGCGTGGAGAGAGGGGATTGAGAGACTGGGTCCTTGACAGGTATGGTTCCACGTGGGCTGGGGTAGCACTCAGGGGGACATGCTATCATTGCCCTGATGCTGCCTGTGCTGTTTTATTGCCGCCATGCCTGGTTCCTTGAAGTTACTGTCCTATAATGTTAGGGGGCTGTGTAGTCTCTCTAAGAGAGGTAGGCTGTGGCAGGAATTGCGTCACTAGGCTCCTGAAATCCTCTTTATTCAGGAGACGCATTTCACTGCCAAGCCGACCCCCCGTCTGCCTCAGGTCACCTATAATCAATGGTACCATAGCCCGTCTCCGATCCCTATGGCCAGAGGAGTTTGTATAGCTTTTAGGAAATCCTGCCCCTTCTACTTGACACAGAGTATCCCCAACCCAGAGGTTTAGCCTTGTACTACAGGGCTATGTCTATGGTGAGAATCCTAAATTGGAATCACGATGGGAAGATGAGGCTCTGGGTCAACCTGGAGAAGACCATGGCGGACAGGAATTTAGCAGGCGCCCCCTGGGTGCCCCGGCAATTGAGGGGCCTATCAGATTGGACTTCCCCCCTGACCATGGCCACGCTAACCACATGGGACAGACTGAATAGAGAGGGCCAGTTTGCCCCCTCTACCTGATCTTAATTTTGGTAGGCTGTTGACCACCATTGAGAAGGACCTCCAATCCTGGAAAGATGTTCCCTTAACTTGGTTTGCACGCATTAGTGCACTTAAAATGACCATTTTGCCACGCATAATATACCTCCTGCACAATCCCTATTTCCCCGCCACGGGTCTTCTTCAGAAGGGTACGCAGAAGCTTCCAAAATTTTGTTTGGCAAAATAAGCACCCCCGCCTGGCTTATGATCTCTTGAGGAGAGCTAAGCAAAGTGGTGGTCTGGGGCTACCTGATGTAGCCTTGTACTACAGGGATATGTCTATGGTGAGAATCCTAAATTGGAATCACGACGGGAAGACGAGGCTCTGGGTCAACCTGGAGAAGACCATGGCAGGCAGTAATTTAGCAGGCGCCCCCTGGGTGCCCCGGCAATTGAGGGGCCTATCAGATTGGACTTCCCCCCCCTGACCATGGCCACGCTAACCACGTGGGACAGACTGAATAGAGAGGGCCAGTTTGCCCCTCCACCTCTCCCCTTGCGCCACTGGCCGGGTTCCCTTGGTTCCCACCCGGTGAAGAGAGGAGTTTTTTGGCCCCTGGGACCCAGAGGGGAGGAGCCCCTGTGTCCAGTTTGCGCCTGAAGGTAAACTTTTGCCGTTGACATCCCTTCAGGCGCAGCTGGGGGTTATACCCTTAGCGGCCTGGAGGCATAGACAACTGGACAGCTTTTTTTGGTCACTGAGACCGTGTTTAAGACCGTACCACTCCCTTACTGACTTTGAATCCCTCTGTGAAAACTTAGCAGAACCTAGGCATTTGCTATTGCAAATGTATAGGCTCCTACTGAGCTCCCTGGCCGAGGGAACACCCTACTATATTAGAGAATGGGAGAAGGAGTTGGGATCATAATTTACACCTCCCCAGATACAACGGCTGATCAAATTCACCCATTCATCCTCAATATCTTCCCGCATTCATGAGACTTCATACAAGTTTATGGCCAGGTGGTATAGAACCCCAACTGGACTAGCACAGATGTTTCCGAGCGCGGATAGGAGATGCTGGAGAGGCTGCGCCCAACAGGGCTTGTTTCTCCACATCTGGTGGACGTGCCCTAGGAATTTTGGGAGGCTATTGCCCCATGGATCCAGAGGCTGACTCTGCGGAGCTTGGAGTGTTCTCCGCTGCACTTCCTGTTCATGGAATGCCTGCCTCTGCCAAACTGTACAAACGCAGTGTGATACCCCACTTATTAAATGCCGCCAAGGCATTGATTCCAAGGTATTGGAAACAAGCCAGATGCCCAACCCTCCAGGATTGGAAAAAGGAAGTAGACTCCATCATGGAGGCAGAACGATGGATTGCTAGGGCCAGGGAAAATTATGACAAGTTTAGGGATATCTGGGCAGAGTGGCAGTACTATGCACAAGAGATCCCCCTGAGTGATTAAACTACAATCTTCACCGTATATGTCTCTCCGTGTGCCCCCCCACGTGGACCCGTTGGACCTAAGAGGAGACCCCCACTCTCTATGAGTGTTATCTGCTCCCACTGCGACACCTCATACTACCCTTCTTCTTCTTTTCTTTTTCTGTCTTTTTCTCTCTCTTTCCCCCTCTGGGATTCCAGTTTTTCCCGGTACAGGTGCCCAGATAGTTGGGTGCACTGACCGACACTATCATAGACAGTATATAACTTTAGTGAGATTTGTATGCTGCCCTTCCTATCTAGCGATCAGATGGATGACTAAAAGATCTTTGTGGGGGGTGCGTCAGCACGGGCCCGTTCTCCCCTGCGCTTGGGTGCCCAACTTGCTGATGGCACCGGGGTGGGGGACGGGCGCGGGAGGGCCCACCCCGGCAGGAGCCCGCTCTTTTCGGAACTCCATTGATGGGGGTACAGAACTATTTGCATGAATGCCAATGAAGCGTAAACCCCCCTAGCTATACCATCCAATTGTATCCAATTGTATCCATTACTTAAAGTGGTGTTACGGATATGTCTGGATACCCCTTTTACTTTTGTATCTATGATCCCCCTTTCTCTTTGTTCTTATTTTTTTGTTCCCTTTATGTACTCTTGTACTCGAAATTTTCTTGAAAACGCAATAAACTTCAATTAGAAAAAAAGAGTGATTTTTCCATGAAGGAGAAGAGGTCCATGACCTGAGGACTCATAGGGAGAAGTAGATTATAGGAGAGGTGCCAAGGGGGTGTGTCCTCGAAAGCTTTGCCAGTGTCTAGTCACCTGCAGGTCCAAGCCTATAACCCAAGGTCTATGAATACTTTGCCTGTGTCCTGTACTGTACAATTAGGATATAGTATTTACTTTTGAAAAAGCCATTGGGATCAATTCACATGTTTGTCAATAATTTCCTTGATACCCCTACACCTTATCTATTTTACGTCTCTTGGATCTCAATTCATAAATGTGCTAAATATGTTTTATTTAGCATGCTATATTTGTGTAATTTTACTACCACTAGTGCTTTTATAATATTGACAATATTTTATTGGCTCTCATGATAAAAGCATGAGTAAATTCACCAATAACACTAGCTTTCAGGGTCATAATAAATGAAACGTGTCATTCAACAGAGCAGAAAAGGAACTATAAAAATGGTGATAAAGTAAAACTTTATTAGATAAAAATAACAATTTATGAGGAATAAAGATTTAAAAGTTACATGTTCATGAGTTATATGTTCATTTCATGAGAAAAAATAAATACACATATCTGTACCGTGTATGACTGTAAATTGAATATTAAGTTAAGGTTTCATGAGATAAAAAAAAAGTGATGGAGTACAACAGCCATCTTAAGGAATTGAGCCTATTGTTCAAATTCTGCTTTAAAGTTTTGTACTCTTGTAGCTCGAACCTCTAAGAGCCTCAAAAAGCCAAATTCCATTCATTTCAATGACCCCTGAGCATTTAGTCACCTGTAGCAAAACTGTTGCTTACAAAAAGTGATTGAGCTTCTTATAGGCAGTTAGGAATATTTTTTTGCCCCAATCTCAAGCTCTCAACCCCTAATCTCCTCCCCCTAGTGCTTTCTATTGGCTAAAACATACACCCAAAGTTTGAATACACATATAAAATTATTGTAATACACTTGATTGATTGAACTAGATGTGTCTTTTTTTCAATTAGACTAACTATGTAACTTCCAGAGGCGTAACTAGAACCCTCAGGGCCCCGATGCAAGAAACCATGATGGGCCCCCTGATTCCTCCCCCCTTCCATCCGAACCGGGGCTTCCAATTTTGGGAGGGCGTCCATGTACCTCCTCCCAGAACCCTGCCTTCCACGGGTCCCCTGAGACATGCATCCAGCGCAATCACAGCGGCTCTTTACCATGTGATCAGCTGATCACATGTAAACAGACTTGCTGATGGCAGTCCTTTCCTCCCACGCTGTGTCTGTGAGAGGAAAGGAGAGGCAACAATGTCAGTAAGTTGTTTACATTGATAATTAGTGCCCTGATCATCAGTACAGTCTATCAGTGCCACCTATCAGTACTCATCAATGCCGCCTATTAGTGCCCATCAATGCTGCCTATCAGTGCTCATCAATACCACCCATCAGTGCATAGGGTAGCCCATTCACTTTAATGGGCTGCCTTATGTGTGTTTGTTGCCCAAAAGAAGCTTCTACTCCTTTTTGGGTACCAAGCTTCACACGTTTTGCTGCAATTGCAGTGCAAATCTGTTGCACAACAATCACAGCAACATTGCACCATGTTTGGAGTGCAATTTGGAATGAATGGCACCTAAACTTGCAGAGACTTCCTGGTGAACTGGAATTGCGACGATTCCAAATCGCCAAGTGTGAATGGGGCCTAATACCTTGTGTAAACTTGCAAAACTCTCCAATACATATGTCTGCTAATCACTCTGCTCAGGTGTGAATGCAAAGCTGCCTTGTTTATCTAGAGCGGTCAGTAGAATTTTAACATAGATGCAGCATTCTCTGTGGGAGAATAGTCAGTGCTGCTCAGCACACTGACTAGGAACAGACTGCAATGTTGTTCATGTAGATGACCTCTAGTGGCTGGAAACAGTATTGAATCAGTTAAAGCCACATTTCTGAGGAGGTCAAAGTATGGCTGGGTGTAAACAAGCAGTTGTCAGATGTGAAGGACAAGCAGGGAAACATTTACATG
Source organism: Glandirana rugosa (assembly GCA_018402905.1). Taxonomy (NCBI): domain Eukaryota; kingdom Metazoa; phylum Chordata; class Amphibia; order Anura; family Ranidae; genus Glandirana; species Glandirana rugosa. Next base: position 523,780 of record BLSH010490079.1, read on the forward strand.
TGTATGCACAATTTGGATGGCCCACACATATAAGTGCAGTGATTAAGGCTGGGTTCACACTGCTCCAACATGGAAGTTGGACAACTTCCAATCCGACTTTGCCCTACGATTTCATGTCTGACTTTGAAGTGACTTCAATGAACGGGATCCGACTTTAATGTGACTTCAATGAACGGGATCCGACTATACCAGGCCCTTTGAGTCTGATATGAATTTTTGAGGGGGAACACCACGCCAAAATTTTTAAAAAAATACGCGTGGGCCCCCCCCCAAAACCATAGCAGACCCTTTGGTCTGTTACACCAAAGTATAAAAAAATGGCCACATGCCCTCAACATGGGGGGAGGGTGCTTTAGGGCAGGGGAGAGCTCTGTGCCCCACCCACCCTAAAACACCTTGTCCCCATGTTGATGGGGACAAGGGCCTCTTCCAGACATCCCTGGGCGGTGGTTGTGGGGGTCTGCGGGCAGGGGGCTTATTGGAATCTGGAAGCTCCCTTTAACAAGGGGTTTCCCAGATCCCAGCCCCCCACCCTATGTGAATGAGTAGGGGAACATTGTACCCCTACTCATTCACCCAAACAAAGTGTCAAAAATAAATAAAAACAGTGCACAGGTTTTTGACAAGAAAACTAGATATTTGGGGGGAACACCCTGCCAAATGCATGGTGCTGCTCGTAACGACCAACAAACAAAAAATGTATAAAAGTTACAGCGCACACATGATACATACTCCTGCCAGGCTATTTTAAAAGCATCTAAAACGTATGTAGCAAAAATTGCAAAAATACGGGGGTTTGGTCACACTGAATGGCCATGAAGTGCTTAAGCCCATTGACTGCTGCAAAGTACCCCGTTACCAATGGGAACCTACACTGACCTTAGAGTGAATGCTCATATCTCTTAAACCATGGAAGCTAACGCCTCTCTTTATGGGAGACTAGAGGACACATCCCATGGATCAGGTGGACACCTATTGGGGCTAATTAAGGAGGATGGGGTTCACCAACCCAAAAAGGTCTGGTCAGGACCCAAGCATAAAGCATACAACAAAACTAGATATTTGGGGGGAACACCCTGCCAAACGCATGGTGCTGCTCGTAACGACCAACAAACAAAAAATGTATAAAAGTTACAGCGCACACATGATACATACTCCTGCCAGGCTATTTTAAAAGCATCTAAAATGTATGTAGCAAAAATTGCAAAAATACGGGGGTTTGGTCACACTGAATGACCATGAAGTGCTTAAGCCCATTGACTGCTGCAAAGTACCCCGTTACCAATGGGAACCTACACTGACCTTAGAGTGAATGCTCATATCTCTTAAACCATGGAAGCTAACGCCTCTCTTTATGGGAGACTAGAGGACACATCCCATGGATCAGGTGGACACTGATTGGGGCTAATTAAGGAGGATGTTCCCCCCAAATATCTAGTTTTGTTGTATGCTTTATGCTTGGGTCCTGACCAGACCTTTTTGGGTTGGTGAACCCCATCCTCCTTAATTAGCCCCAAACCCCCGTATTTTTGCAATTTTTGCTACATACGTTTTAGATGCTTTTAAAATAGCCTGGCAGGAGTATGTATCATGTGTGCGCTGTAACTTTTATACATTTTTTGTTTGTTGGTCGTTACGAGCAGCACAATGCGTTTGGCAGGGTGTTCCCCCCAAATATCTAGTTTTGTTGTATGCTTTATGCTTGGGTCCTGACCAGACCTTTTTGGGTTGGTGAACCCCATCCTCCTTAATTAGCCCCAATCAGTGTCCACCTGATCCATGGGATGTGTCCTCTAGTCTCCCATAAAGAGAGGCGTTAGCTTCCATGGTTTAAGAGATATGAGCATTCACTCTAAGGTCAGTGTAGGTTCCCATTGGTAACGGGGTTCTTTGCAGCAGTCAATGGGCTTAAGCACTTCATGGCCATTCAGTGTGACCAAACCCCCGTATTTTTGCAATTTTTGCTACATACGTTTTAGATGCTTTTAAAATAGCCTGGCAGGAGTATGTATCATGTGTGCGCTGTAACTTTTATACATTTTTTAGGTTTTTGACAAGGTCCTTCATTAACCACTTAAGGACCGCCCCGCATACATGTACTGCGGCAGGGCGGCCCCTAAGCGCATAATCACATACTTGTACATCATCACCTATGTCAGCTCTGGGGTGCACGCCAGGCAGGCTGTTCTGTGAGCGAGGAAAATGGAGATCTTATGTTTCTGCTAAGCAGCAACATGGATCGCTCTTTTCCTCCAGTGCCAGCATTCCCCCCACAGTTATAAAGGACTCCCTAGGAGCACACTTAACCCTTTGATCGCCCCTGATGTTAACCCCTTCCCTACCAGTGTCCTTTATACAGTGACGGTGTATTTTTTAGCACTGATCACTGTATTGGTGTCACTAGACTCCAAAAAGTGTCACTTAGTGTCCGATTTGTCCGCCGCAATCCCTCTATAATTCGCTGATTGCCACCATTATTAGTAAAAACAAAAAAAATTCCAAAAAAAGTCCATAAAAATATCCCATAGTTTGTACACGCTATAACTTTTGCGCAAAGCAATCAGTGTGCACTTTCAGGGATTTTTTTTTTACCAAAAATATGTAGCAGAACACATATTGGCCTAAATTGATGAGGATTTTTTTTAGTTGGATGTGTTTTATAGCAGAAAGTACAAAATATTAGTTTTTTTTTTACATTGTTTTTTATGTCTTTTTTTTTTATAGTGCAAAAAATAAAAACTGTAGAGGTGATCAAATACCACCAAAAGAAAGCTCTATTTGTGGGAAAAAAAGGACATAAATTTTGTTTGGGTACAGTGTCGCACGACCACGCAATTGTCAGTAAAAGCAACACAGTGCCGTATTGCAAAAAATGGCCTGGTTAGGAAGGGGGTAAACCTTCCGGAGCTAAAGTGTTTAAAAATGAAGAATGTCCCCTGTCATAGCTCCAATGTTCTCTCTCCAGGTCTTCTCCCTCCGGTTCTTCTCTCTACAGTGAAGTCTTCTTCTTCCAGTTCATCTCCCTCCGGTTCTTCTCCCTCCACTGTCTTCTTCCTCTGGTTCTTCTGCCAGTTCTTCTCCCGACGTTAGCTCCCACTGTTGTGTTAGCTTTGGCGTGTGCCATTACTTATATAGCCATGGGGCAGGGCCATCCGGTGACATCATCTGGAGCCCCTACCCCCTTATAACGTCACTGCCCCATCATGGCCCAGGCGGTGACATCACAAGCTGGTGAGGCCTCCGTATGACGTTAACGGATGGCCACGCCCCATGGCTATATACGTAGTGGCACACACCGGAGCTAACACAATAGTGGGAGCTAGCATCAGGAGAAGACATCAGGAGGGAGAAGAACCAACAGAAGAACCAGAGGAAGAAGACAGCAGAGGGAAAATATCATGAGGGACAAGAAGCTCCTCCCCCCCCTTCCTAATCTGCTGGGCTACCTGCTCGGATAAGGGTCTGGTATGAATTGTGGGGGACACCCCACTGTTTTTTTTTTGGCAGGTATCACAGCAGTAAGCATGTAGAAACAAAAGAGGCTCCCAATAGTGTGAATCTGGATAACTACGTTTATTAAAATTGGTTAAAAAACCTTGACATTGACATAAGATATTGTAAGTCACAGCCTACTACAATTTCCAAAATCCTTGCTGTTGCGCACATGCGCAGTGACATCATGGCTTCCAGTTCCATCAAACACGTTTCGTCATAACATTGAGGCTTGTGATTGGTGAAGGACATGTGCTGTTTCATATTTATTTAACAAGTGGAGAAGATCACCATGCACTTATTTTTTAACATGAACTGGATGTCTTTTATATTCATGGACTTGATAGTTCGATTTATGTTATATTACGAATGTTATCATTTAGGCTCTGCACTTATATGTACAGTTGAGCTCATAAGTTTACATACCCTGGCAGAATTTATGATTTCTTGACCATTTTTCAGAGAATATGAATGATAACACAAAAACTTTTCTTTCACTCATGGTTAGTGTTTGGCTGAAGCTATTTATTATCAATCAACTGTGTTTACTCTTTTTAAATCATAATGACAACAGAAACTACCCAAATGACCCTGATCAAAAGTTTACATACCCGGTGGTTGTCAACCTGTGACAACCATTTTAACCTACAGGTTCAGGAGATATGCAGTGTTCTGCATGTGCCGACGTCATTTTGACACATGCACAGTGAAGAAACGGCCTCTGTGCCGTTTTTCCACTGATACTGTGCCGTGACTGGCGGCTCCCGCGTGCATGCGGGAGTGACGTCATGCGACTCCGGCCAGTCACAGAGCCGGAGTCGCGGCCCCGGAAGGAAGAGGGGCTGAATATGGATGCTGCCAGCACAGGGGACAGCGCTGGACATCGCAGGCTTCGTTTGCAGGTAAGTGGCACATAATGGGTTACTATGTGATGCATAGTAGCCCATTATGCGTCTAATTTACAGGTGTATGTAGAGGAAGTAAACCCCATCTGGGTTTACTTCCTCTTTAATACCATGTATTGCTCCCTTTCAGAGGCGTAACTAGAACCTTCAGGGCCCCGGTGCAAGAAATTATGAAGGGCCCCCCCCCCACTGGCCCTTGGCCAGGGCCCTTCCCTCTTCCCACTGATCCTGGGGCCCTTTACTCCCATTGCGGGTCCCTTTATTACGGTCCCAAAGTGGGGCCCTTTCACAAGTTCTGCCATCTTCGGGCCTCCCCATGGTGATGAAATGCCAGGGCCTGCTCCCAATTGCAACCTTTGCAATCCTGATAGTTCCCTCACTGGTGTCAGTCGTTTTTAATTTTATTTTATTATTTTTTTACCATTTCATTTTATTTCTTTTACAATTTTATATTTATTATTTTTTACAATTTTTTTTAGGAGCCCTGTTGGGGGGCTTTGATGAGATATCAGGGGTTCTAAACAAACCTCAGCCCTCAATCTCCATCTGTGTAGCTTCAGCTGCACAGAATGAATGGACAGGAATAGCTGTGCACCGAGCCTCCCATTCATTCAGAAACGGAAGTATAGTAAAAAACAGTTTACTATGCTTCAGTTAGGAATGAACCAATTGGTACCAATCACTGACTCTGTCCATTCAGAAAAGGAAGGAGCCGGTAAATCACAAATTTACCAACCCGTTCCCATCTCTCCATCATGACACATCTTCTACAGCAGCTGGCTGGAGAGAGGAGGGGGAAGACAGCAGCTCTGTGGGGGGCACAGGGACCCTGGGAACAGCAGAAGACAAGTAAACCGGATAGGAGGGGCGGCGGGGGCAGCATATAGAGGAACCAATCTTCTGCATTAGGAGGAAAATGGAGGAGATTGGTTCCTCTAAATGCTGCCCCCGTCATCCCTCCTATCCAGGTGTACAGGGGAGGCACATGGGCCCCCTGGAGCACAGGGCCCGGTTGCAATTGCAACCCCTGCAACCCCTATCGTTACGCCCCTGCTCCCTTTAACATCAATGACAGCTTGAAGTATTTTGTGGTATTTGTGGCTCTTTATCTTCTCAGATGGTAAAGCTGCCTATTCCTCTTGGCAAAAAGCCTCCAGTTCCTGGAAATTAATGGGCTGTCTTGCATGAACTGCATGTTTGAGATCTCCCCAGAGTGGCTCAATGATATTGAGGTCAGGAGGCTGAAATAGCCACTCCAGAACCTTCACTTTATTCTGCTGTAGCCAATAACAGCTCAACTTGGCCTTGTGTTTTGGATCATTGTCATGTTGGAATGTCCAAGTACGTCCCATGCGCAGCTTCCAGGCTGATGAATGCAAATGTTCCTCCAGTATTTTTTGATAACATACTGCATTCATCTTGCCATCAATTTTGACCAAATTCCCTGTGCCTTTGTAGCTCACGCATCCCCAAAACATCAGTGATCCACCTCCATGTTTCACAGGCCTTGTTGACTCCTTTCCAAATGTAATGTTTATGGTTGTGGCCAAAAAGCGAAATTTTGGGCTCATCACTCCAAATGACTTTGTGCGAAAAGGTGTGAGGCTTGTCTCTATGCTGTTTGGCGTATTGTAAGTGGGATACTTTGTTGCATTTGCGTAGTAATGGCTTTCTTCTGGCGACTCGACCATGCAACCCATCTTTCTTCAAATGCCTCCTTATTGTGCATCTTTAAGCCACACCACATGTTTTCAGAGAGTCCTGTATTTCACCTGAAGTTATTTTTGGGTTTTTCCTTGCATCCCGAACAATTTTCCTGGCAGTTGTGGCTGAAATTTTAGTTGGCCTTGTGATGATCTCATGAGTGAGACACACACAGAACTAGCACCATTTTGTTCAGATGACGCCATTTCAGTTTTAACCTAACAATTTCCCAGTACAGATACCTCACACACCCCCTCCTCCCTGTCCCGTGTGGAAATTCCAAAAAGCCACTTTAAAAAAGGAATTGTTATCTTGAGCTACATGAGCAGGACGTCTGTTTGTGCTGGCCGACTATAAGGCTTCATGCACACAGGACTTTAAAAAAAAAATCCTTAAATCGTCAGTAGTTTATCAGTGATTTTTTCAGCTTTTACCAGCGTAATATTACTGGTGGTTTTTCACGTTTTTAAAGGGCCAGCGTTTTTTTTTTCTCAATTGATCTAAAACGTCCAAAAACCTTGGGGATCAACGTTTAGCCACGTTTTGAGTGTTTTTGAGGGTTTTTTGGCGTTTGAATGTTTTTACAGCTGAAAAATGTTTCTCAAAACCCACTGGTCTTGGGTTTTTTTACAGCTCAGAAACATCACTGCTAAAAACAGTTGATAACAGCCTATGTGTGCATGAACACATAGGATAACATGATGGAGGGTTTATTGACTGTAGAAAAAAAGTCTGCAACTAAAAAAAGCTGCTGTAACAGTCAAAAAATGTCCTGTGTGCATGAGGCCTTAAACCTACCAAGCATGGCATCAAAAGAGGCTTAGAATTTACGAGGGTCATAAACAGGGACACAGAGCACCAGGACCTCCCAGCAACCCCATACCTAAAACATAAATAAAATACCCACAGTTCATAACACCAGTTAGGAGCATGACATATTAATAAAACGTTTATATCTGTATGCGGGAAGGCATCCCGGTTTAAACAAGCCCAAACAGCAAAGTATTCACTTATAAGGGGACCCACGGATAGTTTATCCTCTTCCCAGGGTCACAGGAAGTGATAGGGTTGTCATGTTTGGACTTGTCGGAATGCACAATTCATACTGGTCTATAATTGATCAGTTTCAGGAATGCACCTTGTACATATTGGCAAATATAAATCTTGGTACAGAAATTGTGAATTAAGGAATATTGTATTCCACGGTCCGCCATGGACAGCCCATGGGACCTCCTTACCCATGTGAGTAGTCAAGGGCATATGGCCCCACCCCTTTTTCACCCAGAGAAAAAGGAAATGCGAAGGACAGCTGTAGTTCTCACCTTACCATCAAAGAGCAAACATTCGAGAACCCATGGAATCATCATCAAATCTCTGATTTATCACGGACATTTTAAAAGCAAGTAACCTTCTCTTCTGGCTTCTTTCTTTGCTGCTTTGTATTATTTCATTTTTCTGTAAATATTAAACGTGACCTTTTCATTATTAAACATTATTCTGAAAAGTTTTAATCTTGTCCCTAAATGCAAGCTATACCAAATCTGTTCCTTTGAATAGCGCTATTGTTTAAAATAACTCATCTGAATATCCCTGTCCGTGGTGACAGCGTGTGTTACAGGTGGTTATTCTAAAATCATATTGGTATTGCTAATTGTTGGAGACCTAACACTCCGGGTCAAAGGTTAGTGGTGGTACTGAAAGGGTTAATTGTTTGAATTAGCCCGGTAACAATCGATCTCAGGCAGCTGGCACTTAGACGGTGGTCCCTTAAGTTGGGAAATCTTTGTGCTTAAAGCAGCTGAGAGTGGCATTTTTGAGTTAGTGACAAGCGCAGTGTGAGATCAGGGGGGTCCTCAGTCACCCATCGGTGAGGAGGGCGGCGATCTGATACCTGTATTATTCACAGGTCTATCTGACCATGGATTGGTTTCAACAGAACCCCTCATTTTCCACTTCTTGATTAGAATATGAACACTGCTGATTGGCATTCTCAATTCCTTGGATATCTTTTTATATCCCTTTCCTGTTTTATGCAGTTCAACTACCTTTTCCCACAGATCCTTTGACAATTCATTTGCTTTCCCCATGACTCAGAATCCAGAAACATCAGTGCAGCACTGGATGAAAAATGCAAGGATCTGTCAGGAGTCTAGAAACTCATTGACCGTTTATACACACACACTAATTACAAGCAAACAGATCACAGGTGAGGATGGTTACCTTTAATAGCCATTCAAACCCCTTTGTGTCAACTTGTGTGCATCTTATCAGGCCAAAATCACCAGGGTATGTAAACTTTTGATCAGGGTCATTTGGGTAGTTTCTGTTGTCATTATGATTTAAAAAGAGTAAACACAGTTTATTGATAATAAATGGCTTCAGCCAAAGACTAACCGTGAAAGAAAGGTGTTATCATTCATATTCTCTGAAAAATGGCCAAGAAATCATAAATTCTGCCAATGTATGTAAACTTATGAGCACAATTGTATATGGAATAGTAGGTATACAATCCGCGTTTAAATTCCAAAACATTGACACGGCAGGGTCTCTGCGGGAGGCCATGTCTGACGTCACCACCTTTGGGGGGTTCTCCGGCCTGGTCATTAACTGGACGAAGTCCTCGATGATGAGGCTGGACAAGCCCACAGGAGATAAAGATCCCTTGACTCAACATATACCAGTGGTAGAGACATTCAAATACCTGGGAATCCACATTACACCTAATCCCCTGGAGTATGTCTCCTTAAACTTGGCCCCTTTGTTGAACCGTATCAGGGACAAAATAAAGGTATGGTCGAAATTCAAACTCTCAGTAGCAGGTAGATCAAACTTAATTAAGATGATCATAATGCCTCAACTCCTGTATGTACTGCACAATGCTCCGGTGGTAATTCCCATCAAAGTATTCAGAATTATTAATAAGATGTTTAGGTCCCTTGTCTGGCTGGATAGGCCCCCAAGGATCAAACTGGAACAACTCCAAAAGCCGAAGGAGGCGGGGGGGTTGGCGTTGCCCAACCCCTGGCTGTACTACTTAGCAGGACAACTCCAACACATCGCTAGGGTGATGGAAGGGGAGAAATTAGAGCAGTTGGACAGTAAGGTTCCCATAATTAATATACTAAACCGTTCCACGGGGTCGGCGGAGATAGCACAGGGACTGGAATCTTTAGCGTATGCCAAATCCAACAGGAAATTCCCCACCTATGCATTAATGCAGAAGGTGTGGAATAGAACAAGGCAATTACGGGGGGTACAAGGATATACCAGTTTCAGCCCCATTTGGGAAAACGGCAGGTATCCGGAACTAAAACTTCTGACAGCAGGAGTGAGATGGAGGAAACATGGGGTCACGCATCTAATTAACATTTTCTCTCAGGGCAAATTACTCTCCTTTAAGGAGTTGCAAAGTAAATTTGGGGTAAAGGACTCTATGTGGCTCAATTACATGCAACTCAAACACGTGGTGGGTCATCAGGAGGGAGGAGAACCGTGGGTCCTTTCCCCTACACCTGTCTCTCACTTTATGAGTGAGGTTTCTCAATTTAAGGGCTTCACTGTTACAGTATGCTGGCCTCCATATACCTGAAGGATTTCCCGGCGGGGGTGGTGGACAGGTGGGAGGGGGATGTGGGCCCGTTCGAGGACACACAGTGGGAGGAGGTTCTGGAGGTTGTCCATTCATGTTCCCTCAGTGTCTCCCAACTATACATTGTACTACGAGTCCACCGCACACCCGTAAGATTTCACAAAATGGGGGTAAGGGATAGCCCAGAGTGCACTAGTTGCTTGAGAGACAGGGGAGACCTCATACACCTCCTATGGAGATGCCCGAAGCTACACCGCTATTGGACAGGGGTGGTGAGCACCATTAACAGGGTGTACATGGTTGAAGTCCCAGTCGACCCTAGGCCATGTATACTGGGTATACTGGAAGAACTCATCACAGAGGCAAACCAGAGGCAGGCAATAGCGAGGGCATTGTTTCAGGCCAGAAGGCTAATACTGACACATTGGAAGGCGGTGGATCCCCCCACGCTCAAGGAGTGGATTGGACAGATGGGTGACACGTTGCGACTGGAGAAATATATATTTCAGCATAGGGGCAGACCTCAAAAATTTAATGACTTATGGGACCCCTGGTTGGATACCCCGGGGCTTGCCCCGGTAGACTTAATCCTGGACCGTATACTGTTGTAGAGTGGGGGACGGGCGTCCCAGACGGAGTGATCACACAGCTGGGCTGTCAGAGAAGTCTCTGATGAGATGGGCCTGGATAGCCAATGGGTGGGAGGAGGAGGGAAGGAAGGTGTGAGGCGATGTATGTAATGCATAAGGCTGTACATGGAATGTATATGTATACCGAAAATGTTGAATAACCTATGCAATAATATGACTTGGTTGTCTGAGAAACATGTTTATATGTTTATATCTTTTTGAATAAACTTCTTTCTGATTAAAAAAAAAAATTCCAAAACATTTCCAAAAAATTCCAAAAAAACAGCAGCTGACACAATTTGCTGATCAACAAATATATAAAAGTCCAAGGTGCAGCGCTAGAAACACTAAAAACATGAGAGATAATTCCAATGTTCATGAAAAAAGTTGCAGGATGAAAGGATCCCAGCACCAGCTTCAATGTGAAGAAAGGAAGACACACCACACCCACCATGCTTAGCAAGTCTCCTTAACAGAAATAGATGACAAGTGAGCATGTAAAACAAATCCCTCTCCTGCATCGACTTAGATACTCCTTCATCCAGCACTCACAGCGAATCTACATGAACAGGTTCACCAAGAAATATTGTTTAAGCATCTCTTCTAATACTCTGTCACTTATTTTCAAGGTTGCTTTGTTATCCAGGCCCTGTTTTGAAGTAGGCTTGTGCACAGCCGAAAAATTTGTTCGTTTTCGTTCCGTTCGTTTTTTTAATTTTTTCGGGAATTCAAGAAAATTCGGAAATTCAAAATTTTGGGATTTGAAATTTGGAAATTCGCAAATTTGGCAATTCGAAAATGACAAAATTTGATTTGAAAATTCTGAAGTAAAAAATCTGAAAATTCTAAAAATCGGAAATTCAGAAACTCGAAAATAAGAAAGAACATTTGAAATAATAACTAACTAATAAATAACTATTAAATTATAGGTATTGAAATTTTCCTTGAAAATATGGCTGTTAGTGAACTTAAATACAAAATTTGTCACTAACAGCCATATTTAAAAGTAAATTCCAATACCTATAATTTAATAGTTATTTATTAGTTTGTTATTATTTAAATGTTCTCTCTTATTTTTGAATTTTCGGATTTTTGAATTTTGGATCATACAAGCCGGAAGTGCGAAATGATGCTCACTGGCTCCGACTTACGCGTTTCGTCATACCGACGTCAGAGGCGACGTCGGTATGACGAAACGCGTAAGTCGGAGCCAGTGAGCGTCATTTCGCACTTCCGGCTTGTATGAGGTGGAACGCAGGAAACTTCAAGATCCACCTGTCTGACTTCCTAGAGACTCATCGCGAGCATAATAGTGAGTGCATATTTTTTGGTTTCATCTCTGCCAACATTGCTTACACATTTGAGATTTATTTGTTCTATGTGGACCTTCCTGACCACGTTGGGCTGACCCGGGGACCATCCTC
>BLSH010490079.1:618840-631642 GCA_018402905.1 Glandirana rugosa
GTGACTAGCTCGACAGTTCTGTCGAGGACCAGAGATCACTACTAGTCCTCAGCCGACCGGAGTTAGGGTTTGTAAACTCTCGATTAGTTCCACCAGTGTACTAATTCGTCAGGAAGGGTGGGAAGAATCCGGGGTACTTGTGACTCGCAAACGAAGAGACTCGTGGAAAAGAAGAGGGTCCTCTTTCCGACAAAATTTACACAATTTTCGACGTACGTAAATACGTGTAATTACGTAAGATAACCTGTTTTATAATTAAATAAGACCGGTAATCTTACGTAATTAATGGCCAGAATAAATTAATATTTTGTCCAATAGAATGCATTAATGTGCATAAATGCATGCAGCTTTTAACACATTTAAAACAGCCTTTCTCCTGGGAGAAGAAAAGGTGCTCAGAGAAGCAAACGCTCAGTGTTCATGGGGCCTAAGAAGGGTGGGAAGGACTGCTTAATCATGTGACCACCTTGATTAGCTCTCAAATGTTTGGGATTGAGGCCAGCCGACTCCTGATCATCACTAGAGACCAGGAGCTGTCTTGACAGCTCGATCAGTGTGCATGAAGTGTGCTCTCAGTACAGAAAAAGCAGCCACCATGGACACATATGTGTTGAGTAAGTGTTAAAGCGGAACTCCACACTACTTCCTCCTCTCCACAGTCTGACGCCCCTCTCTGGCGTCTACCTGGTTTCTTCTGGTTGTCAGGCAGCGTGGGATGATGTCACTCCTGCACAGGAGCGTGGTCCTCCCGGCACACAGGCTCTGTGGTGGAAAGTAAGCTGAGCTGTACACGTGTAGCTCAGTGTACCTTCTAAAGAAGACCGTGAGCAAGGCAGGTGGGTGTATTTTATTCCAGAAGGGATGTTGTATGTCTCTTCTGCAATAAAGAGCGTGCTGATCACAGTTATCAAATACAGGACTTTAGTTCCACTTTCTTGCTTGCTTCCTGCTTGCGATTTTGGTTGAGCGATTTGCACACCATTTTGTGTGTCACATAGGACCAAGCTGCGCGTTTGTCACCTGAAAAAAAGCTCCTGCTCCTTTTTGGGTAACAAGTGTCATGTGATTTTTGAAGGTGCAGTTTGCTGTGATTTTTGTGCAATAATCGCGGCAGAATCGTATCACATTTTGGTTGCCGTTAAAGCATAATGGCACCCGAACACGTTGTGCAGTGAATGTCATGTGATTTGGAATCACGGCGATTCCGCATGCAATTCCAAATCGTGAAGTGGGAATGGAGCCTAAAGTATAACTAAAGGAAAAACTTTTTTATAGTTTTGGATAAAGTGAGATTACAACACTTATCAGTTTTTATTGCTGTCCGTGCCCCCAGTTAGGCTTCATTTAGACATGTGGTTGGGGGAGAGGGGCAGCAAAAATGTGCAGTTGAGCCCGGTTTTTGCCACCCACCAACTACCCCCCCCCCCTTAAAACGGAACTAAACCCATCAATTTATATAGAAAATAAGGCATGCTGGGAATTATAACTGTCACGTTTGCTTGTTCTCTCAACCAAACTGTCAAACCATAAAATGGCTGGTGTCATAACGAATCACATATGCAGCACTGTGGCAGCTGCAGATCAAACAAAGCTTAAAGTGGAATTTTAGTCAGAAAATTAAGTTCTGCAAGATGACTTCAGGCTGGCCCCATCTGCAAGTATAGCTATATAAAACATAAAAAATAAGTGTCTGTATTTTGTTTAAAATCCAGTAATACACTGTCTCAGCCTGCTCTGCACATGCTCAATTGCTCTCCATTTTTAGGCACTGAGCCGAGTTTGTAGAGGCCGATCTGCTAACAGCCTTAAAGCGGAATTAAACCCTCCTATGCTTTACAGCCAAGGAGGCTTCTTCTGTTTGCAACTGCCATGATGCTGCACATATGATCAGTTATGACACCAGCCATTTGATGGTTTGACAGTTTGGTTGAAGACACAAGCAAATGTGACAGTTAGCAATCCTAGCATTCCAGGAATGTAACTGTTTTTTGAAACCGTTAAATCGATGGGTTTAGTTCTGCTTTATGATTTTACTGTTCAGGGGCTCTGAGCTTCAGCAAAATGGCAGCCTCCAGAAAGAAGAAACAGGAGCAATGCTGGAGGCAATTTACAGCGCACACTAATGTTGGTAGCATAATTATTAATGTGGAATGTATGTTCCTTGCTAAAGAACATTATTTTTCGTTATGGGTAAAGTTCCAATTTAAGTCCTGCTAGATCACTTCAGACTGCCCCTTTTGCAGGTATAGGGGTATAAACAAAAGAAGACTGACAATTTAAAAAAAAATATAATAAATTTAAAACAAATGTATTCTTCTACATGTTTTTGTTAAAATAAAATCCCAATAAGTGTATATTACTTGGTTTGCGCAAAAGTTATAATGTCTACAAACTATGGGATATATACTGGAATTTTTATTTATTTATTTTTTTAATACTAGTAATAGGTGACTTATAGCGGGACTGCGATGGTATGGTGAGCAAGCTGACACTAACTGGCATATTGTGGGATCCAGTGACACTAATACAGTGATCAGTGCTAAAAATATGCACTGTCTAACCAGTGTTTATGTGTACTGTGAGGTGCTTTGCAGGGAAACAAAAACCTGCACATCTCCGCTGACAGGACAGAGCTCTGTATTATTTACATTTCTCTGTAATGTCTTCCTCCTCGCCGATCAGCGAGTGTTGGTGGTTATTCATTGGCTGGCACCCAGTGAGAGAGATGTGATCTGGCACCACCACCATAAACAAGCCTCCATCCCTCATTGAGTACAACAACAACAAAAAAATGGCGGTCATGGGACTTTAAATGAGGCTAGTCATGAGAAAAAAAAAGGGGGTGTAATCAACGATTGTAGTGTCTATGAGTATTCATTTATTGTTAATGGTATAAAATCAATCATTATATGATCATGGACATCATAGCCCGCATAAAAGTATATGATTCATAAAAAGTCAATGCGTATAGACAAAGCACATAGTTGAATGTATATAAAATTTCATCTTCCTTAAATACATGATGGTATAGTTACATAATAGCATACCAAAACCATAAACAGGTGACAAATATCTCTCGACATCAAATGAAACTGGACGCGTTTCGTGGAGCTTGTCCACTCATCAGGAGCTGCGTACAAGATGTGTCTATAAATGATTAAAAAATGTATAGATGTGATATAATGGTCAATAAATCCCAACTTAGGAAAAAAAGATAAGTCTGAAGGGGACAGACTATCCCTATACTTACATGTTGGCACAGAGAGAATCACACCCAGCGTCAGAGGCAGGGAAAGCAGGCATCCATGGCTGGCACCCACTGCTTGTGCATAGCCAGGACGCGCCCGCTACCCGTAAGTGCTGGATCACATACTAGATACATGATCTGGCACAAGAGAACCGCTCTGCCACCGTAGTCCTATGCGAGATGGTTGACAAGTGGTTAAGCTGCAATAGGCATTGGGCAGGGGTGTTTACATGCTGTGGATGAGATGCTTCACTCCCGTGACAAAGCTTACCCAATATGTAGCGATCTGCAGGTGGCAAGCCCGCCAATTGCTTCAAACTCAAGCAAATCGGGAAGCACCACAAATACCCTGCAACCGTGAGCAATGCACGCAGTTAAGGTGTGTTTGTCGGAAAAAAATGGTATTAAAACAGGCAGTGAGGAGGCGTCACATCACTTCCTGTCAGTAGCCTCTGAAGTGCGATCCGAATGGGAATCGGGCTTCAGGGAAAAGCATGTCTACATCTACCCTTATGCCTGGCACACACAATGAGATTATTGGACAAATGATCATATTTTTTTTTTTTTTTTTTATAAAGGAAATCTCATATTGAAAATGATGAGTTTACTAGAGTTATGAAAATTCTCGTACGACAGAATAAAAATTTGGAAGTGATGTAACGTATTGTAGTGTAATTGTATTGTATTTTCAGATGAAAACTGTACTGATTAAATGAAAATTGTAGGATCTGAAATCATACGAGAAAAATTTTCTTGCTTGCCCCATCAGATAATTTTGCATGAATTGTCGTGATTGGCTCTCAAAAGCTGTATACTAAAGTGGAACTATAGTCAGAAAATGAAGTCCTGCTAGATCACTTCAGGATGGCCCCTTTTGCAGGTATAGCCATGTAAAACATTATAAATGTCTATACTGTTTAACCACTTCTGCCCCGGAAGGATTTACCCCCTTCCTGATCAGAGTACTTTTTGCGATACGGCACTGCGTCGCTTTAACTGACAATTTTGTGGTTGTGCGACGTTGTACCCAAACAAAATTGACGTCCTTTTTTTTACTACAAATAGAGCTTTCTTTTGGTGGTATTTGATCACCTCTGCGGTTTTTATTTTTTTACGCTATAAACAAAAAAGACCGACAATTTTGAAAAAAAAAATATTTTTTTTTATTTTTTGCTATAATACATGTCCAAAAAAAAAATATAAAATAAAACTAATTCTACATTCTACATATTTTTGGTAAAGAAAAATGCAATAAGCATATATTGATTGGTTTGGGCAAAAGTTATAGCGTCTGCAAACTATGAGAATTGATTTATGGTGTTTTTATTTTAATTTTTTTTACTAGTAATGGCGGCTATCTGCGATTTTTAGCGGAACTGCAACATTGCGGCGGACAGATCGGACACTTTTGACACTTTTTTGGGACCACTGACATTTATACAGTGAACAGAGCTTTAAATAGCCACTGATTACTGTGTAAATGTCACTGGTAGGGAAGGGGTTAACACTAGGGAGCGATCTAGGGGTTAAGTGTGTTCCCTGGGAGGTGTTTCTAACTGTATGGGGACTGGGATGACTGAGGGAGGAGAGTGATCGCTGCTCCCATATACTGGGAACATACAATCACTCTTCTCTCCCCTGTCAGAATGGGGATCCACTTGTTTACATACATGGCGCCCTGTTATGTCACTGCCAGGGAGCGATCGTGGGTGGCCAGCAGACATTGAGTCTGCCCCACCTGCTGATTGGCTCCCCAGCTAGCGTGTGAGCACGCGCCCACAATACTCGCTCCTGCGGCCGCTGTCAGGTGATGGCGGTTTGCGCAGGAGAGCCAGGTTGCCGCCCCCAATCCACAGCGAGTGGTCGGCAACTGGTTAAAATCCAGTAATACACTGTCTCACACTGCGCTGCACATGCTCAATTGCTCTCCATTTTTAGGCACTGCCAAATTTGCAGAGGCCGATCTTCTGACCGCCTTAAAGTGACTGTAAAGGTAAATTGAAAAAAAAAAAAACTAACATGGTTATACTTACCTGCTCTGTGCAATGGAATTGCAAAGAGTGGTCGCGAACCTCCTCATTTTGGGTCCCCTGTCGGCGCTCCTGGCCCTCCCCTCTGTCCAGTGCCCCCATGGGATGCGGCCTGAGCACCCAAGCCCTTCTGCTGCGTTCATTGACACAGACAGCGGGACTCGGCCCCACCCTGTTTTCTTGTCACTGGCTTTGAGTGACAGCACTGGGAGCCAATGGCTACCGGTGCCTCAGCAAAGCCATTGAGACCTGGAAGTGAGGGGAGAGAAGAGCTGCAGACATGCACAGTACTGTATCGAATGAGGGCTCAGGTAAGTAAAAGGGGGGGGCGGAGATGAGGGGAGATGCTGACAGCTAAACATTTCTTACCTTAATGCAAGGAACGCATTAAGGTAAAAATGTTCAGGCTTTACAACCACTTAACCACTTCAGCCCCGGAAGGATTTGCTGCTTTAGGACCGGAGCCCTTTTTGCGATTCGGCGATGCGCCGCTTTAACTGACAATTGCGCGGTCGTGCGACGTTGTACCCAAACGAAATTTGCGTCCTTTTTTTCTCACAAATAGAGCTTTCTTTTGGTGGTATTTGATCCCCTCTGCGTTATTTCTGATCGCCGCTATAAACAAAAGAAGAGCGACCATTTTGCAAAAAAACCCAAATTTCTTACTTTTTGCTAAAATACAAATCCAAAAAAAAAATATAAAAAAACATTTTTTTCACCGTTTTTGGCCGATTTATATTCTTCCTCATATTTGCGATAAAAAAAATCGCAATCGGCGTTTATTGATTGGTTTGCGCAAAAGTTGCCGCGTTTACGGATGATGAGAATTCATTTTTGGGGTTTTTATTATTTTTTTTTTTTTACTAGTAATGGCGGCGATCTGCGATTTTTAGCGGTACTGCGATATTTCAGCGGACATGTCGGACTATTTTGACACTTTTTTGGGACCATTGGCATTTATACAGCGATCAGTGCTATAAAAATGCACTGATTACTGTGTAAATGCCATTGGCAGTGAAGGGTTTAACCTGCAGGGGGCGCTCTAAGGGTTAACTGTGTTCCCTGGGCGTGTTCTAACTGTATGGGGGACTTGCCTAGCTGGGGAAGGGAAGTGGTCACAGCCTTCGTATACAGGAAGGCTGTGATCACATCCCTTCCCCCTCACACAGAGCGGAGGTCCGTGTTTACATACACGGACCTCCGCTCCTTCGCTCCGGGGGGGCCATCGCGGGTAGCCGGCGGCAATCGAAGCCGCCGCACCCGCTCCCTGGCCCTCCCCGAACACAGTGAGCGCGCGGGCGCGCCTCTGGCGGCGTGCGCGCGCTCACTATGCTCGTGAGCGCGGCCGCTGTCATATGACGGCGATTTGCGCTCACGAGCCACCTTGTCGCCGTCAATTGCCGATCAGCGGTCGGCAAGCGGTTAAAGTGGAACAACTTCAGTCATTTTTTTCATCTTTTCATCTATTAAATCCTCTGCCCTTGTTGTTTTAACTTTGGATAGTAAAACATTTTTTTCTGCCAGTAAAAACCTTATACAGCCCACTTACTGTTTCTTGGCTGGAAAAATGCCATGGCGTTTGAAATCATGTACAGCTCTCTCTCTCTCACTCTCATGAGAGTTTTCCAGGAAGGGAGGGGGATAAGTCGCAAGAGGGCCAATGAGAGCTGCAGGTGTGCCTCTGTGTGTCTGTGTAAATCCAGGAAGTGAACAGGTAGCAGCTTCAGCTGCCCACAGTTAAAATGATTGCAGCCAGACTCAGTGGAGGGAGATTTCTGTAGCATATTTGGCAAGTACAGAATCGCAGTATATATGAAATAATATGCAAAGTGGTTGGAGGGAAGCTTCAGAATGGCAAAGATGTTTTTATTACAAAATATGTGAGCAGACTGCAGTTCCTCTTTAAGGCCTGGTTCACACTCATGCTGGTTGCAATTTGCATATTCCAAGTGCATTTTTCAATATACATTTTTGATCTATTGAGGTCTGTGGAACCAAAAACCAGAAAAAAAGTCCCTGGCCCTTTCCATAAAATGCACAGATGTGAACGGGACCCATAGGAAACCATGTTAAATGGACTGTAATGTGTTCCTGCAAAACTGAAAATGCACTAAAAAATGCATAGGTGTGAACCAGGCCTTAAAGCAGAAATAAACCCTCCTATCATTTACAGCCAAGGAAACTGCTTCTGTTGGATCTGCAACTGCCATGGTGCTACACATATGATCAGTTATGACACCAGCCATTTGATGGTTTGACAGTTTGGTTGAGGACACAAGAAAATGTGACAGTTAGCAATCCATTCCAGGAATGTAACTGTTATTTTAAACAGTTAAATTGATGGGTTTAGTTCTGCTTTATGATTTACTGCTGTTCAGGGGCTCTGGGCTTCAGCAAAATGGCTGCCTCCAGGAAGAAGAAACAGGAGCAATGCTGGAGGCAATTTACAGCTCACACTAATAGCATAATTATGATTGTGGAATGTATGTTCCTTGCTAAAGAACATGATTTTTTATCAAGTTGTTATGGATAAAGGTCTTTAAGATATCAGCTTCCTTGGCTGAAAAGGATAGCAGGGTTTAGTTCTGCTTAAAGCTGCAATAGGACAGTGGTGTTTACATGCTGTGGGTGCGATGCTTTGTTTACCAGATGCGTAGTGATCAGCAGGTGGCGAGCCCGCCAATTCGCTGCACACTCAAGTAAATGGAGACGCGCTTCAAACACCCTGCAATCGTGATCAATGCATGCAGGTGAGGTGTGATTGTCAGCAAAAGTGGCGTTAACACAGGCAGTGAGGAGGCGTCACATCGCTTCCTGTCAGTAGCCTCTGATGTGCCATCCAAATGGGAATTGGGCTTCATAGGAAAGAGAGATTTATACGCACGTCTAAATCTACCCTTAGCACCTTCCCACCCAGCCTATAGCAAAGTACAAATCCCAAAAAAAATATATGAAAAAAAAACTAATTTATTCATCAGTTTTGGCCGATTTATATTCTTCCTCATATTTTTGGTAAAAAAAAAAAAAAATCACAATCGGCGCTTATTGATTGGTTTGCGCAAAAGTTGCCGCGTTTACAAACCATGAGAATTCATTTCTGGCGTTTTTACAATTTTTTTTTTTTTTTACTAGTAATGGTGGCGATCAGCGATTTTTATCGGGACTGTGATAACGGGGGGGACATGTCGGACATTTTTGACACATTTTTGGGACCAATGACATTTATACAGAGATCAGAAATTTAAATGTCCACTGATTACTGTATAAATGTCATTGGCAAGGAAGGGGTTAACCTGCAGGGGGCAGTGAAGGGGTTAACTGTGTTCCCTAAGCGTGTTCTAACTGTATGGGGGCTGGGCTGCCATGGGCATAAGAGATCTAACTGATCCCGAGTACAGGGATCAGTAGATCTCTCGCATGCCCACTGACAGAGCGGGGAACTGTCATGGCGGTTTCCCGTTCTTTCTCTCTGGCAGGTCATCGCAGCTCGCCGGTGGACATCGGGTCCGCCCGAGCCGCGGGCACACTCCTGCAGAGTGCGGCGGGCACGAGAGCTAGCTGCACACATGCAAGCCGCCGATTATAGAGGGCGATTTTGCAGAATAGAGCCACACTGCAGCAGTAAATGTACGTGAGCCAGTACGGAACCGCTTAAAGGTAACTTTTATTGGGGTTCAGGCAATGATTTTATTTAAGGTAACATTTATTGGGGTTCAGGCAATTTTTTTAAAGGTAACTTTTTTGGGGTTCAGGCAATTTTTTTTAAAGGTAACTTTTATTGGGGTTCAGGCAATTTTTTTTAAAGATAACTTTTATTGGGGTTCAGGCAATGTTTTTTTTAAAGGTAATTTTTATTGGGGTTCAGGCAATATTTTTTTAAAGGTAACTTTTGTTGGGGTTCAGGCAATGTTTTTTAAAGGTAACTTTTATTGGGGGTTGGCAATGCTTTTTTTGAAAGGTAACTTTTATTGGGGTTCAGGCAATGTTTTTTAAAGGTGACTTTTATTGGGGTTCAGGCAATCTCTTTTTTAAAGGTAAATTTTGTTGGGATTCAGGCAATTTTTTTAAAGGTGACTTTTATTGGGGTTCAGGCAATGTTTTTTTTAAAGGTAACTTTTATTAGGGTTCAGGCAATGTTTTTTTAAAGGTAACTTTTATTGGGGTTTGGCAATGTTTTTTTTTAAAGGTAACTTTTATTGGGGTTCAGGCAATGTTTTGTTAAAGGTAACTTTTATTGGGGTTCAGACTTTTTTTAAGGTAACTTTTATTGGGGTTCAGGCAATGTTTTGTTAAAGGTAACTTTTATTGGGGTTCAGGCAATGTTTTTAAGGTAACTTTTATTGGGGTTCAGGCAATTTTGTTAAAGGTAACTTTTATTGGGGTTCAGGCAATGTTTTTTAAAGGTAACTTTTATTGGGGTTCAGGCAATGTTTTTTTTAAAGGTAACTTTTATTGGGGTTCAGGCAATGTTTTTTTAAAGGTAACTTTTATTGGGGTTTGGCAATGTTTTTTTATAGGTAACTTTTATTGGGGTTCAGGCAATGTTTTTTTAAACGTAACTTTTATTGGGGTTCAGGCAATGTTTTTTTTAAGGTAACTTTTATTGGGGTTCAGGCATTTTTAAGGTACCTTTTATTGGGGTTCAGGCAATGTTTTGTTAAAGGTAACTTTTATTGAGGTTCAGGCAATGGTTTTTTTAAAGGTAACTTTTATTGGGGTTCAGGCAATGTTTTTTTAAAGGTAACTTTTATTGGGGTTCAGGCATTTTTTAAGGTACCTTTTATTGGGGTTCAGGCAATGTTTTTTTTAAAGGTAATTTTTATTGGAGTTCATGCAATGTTTTTTTAAGGTAACTTTTATTGGGGTTCAGGCATTTTTAAGGTACCTTTTATTGGGGTTCAGGCAATGTTTTGTTAAAGGTAACTTTTATTGGGGTTCAGGCAATGTTTTTAAGGTAACTTTTATTGGGGTTCATGCAATTTTGTTAAAGGTAACTTTTATTGGGGTTCAGGCAATGTTTTTTTAAAGGTAACTTTTATTGGGGTTCAGGCAATTTTTTTTAAAGGTAACTTTTATTGGGGTTCAGGCAATGTTTTTTTAAAGGTAACTTTTATTGGGGTTCAGGCAATTTTTTTTAAAGGTAACTTTTATTGGGGTTCAGGCAATGTTTTTTTTAAGGTAACTTTTATTGGGGTTCAGGCAATTTTGTTAAAGGTAACTTTTATTGGGGTTCAGGCAATGTTTTTAAGGTAACTTTTATTGGGGTTCAGGCAATTTTGTTAAAGGTAACTTTTATTGGGGTTCAGGAAATTTTGTTAAAGGTAACTTTTATTGGGGTTCAGGAAATTTTGTTAAAGGTAACATTTATTGGGGTTCAGGCAATGTTTTTAAGGTAACTTTTATTGGGGTTCAGGCAATTTTGTTAAAGGTAACTTTTATTGGGGTTCAGGCAATGTTTTTAAGGTAACTTTTATTGGGGTTCAGGCAATTTTGTTAAAGGTAACTTTTATTGGGGTTCAGGCAATTTTGTTAAAGGTAACTTTTGTTGGGGTTCAGGCAATTTTGTTAAAGGTAACTTTTATTGGGGTTCAGGCAATGTTTTTAAGGTAACTTTTATTGGGGTTCAGGCCGAGTGTTGGCTCACACACAGGGAAGAGCTCATTGTTCCCTTCCAGGACAGCAGAAGTGAAAGCTCTCTCTCCGGCGTCCCCGGTCAGACAATAGAGGGAGAAGGAGTCGGCCTGTATATATCGGTGTTGTTATTGTTATCCCCTCCTCCTCCTCCTGAGTCCCGGAGGACACCTCTCCTCCCCCTTCTGCTTCCCACGTGCTAGCTCCCCTCTGGGCTCCGGCACGGAGAAGGTTAATGTGACGGCGGAAGCATCCTGTGCGGAGCCGCGTCACTTCAGTGTCACATCCCGAGCGGTCGCGCGTATCCCTCCTCCTTCCACCTCCGCCGCCGCTGCGGCTCGAAATAAAGACCCGGGGCGAGCAAAGAGCAATACGGAATCCTCGTCCCGGATACACCGACACAGGCCCCGCCCTCCTCGCAGCTTCCGGAGCCGTCCTGTTCCTCTGTGTGAGTGCCGGAGGAGGGGGGGGATCCTGAGGCCTGAACGCTTCCCATCGGCCAGAGCCCGGCTCGTCTGGACTATTTTATCTCCGGGCCTGAGCGGGGAGGAAGATGGCGCCCGAGTGCTGAGGGAGAGAGACGGAGAGCGGCCTGGGAGGGGGAAGAAGAAAAAGGACAGGAAGCGGCGACATTGGAGACGGACGGAGCAGTGGGCCGGCTTGGCCGGGGCATGGAGTGATTCGGGCCGCGGGAGGCCGGAGCTGTACACCGGAGAGGGAGAGTGCTGACCGGGGAGATGGGGCTGTGCCGGCCGCTGTAGAGGTGAGCGAGGCGGGCGGGACGGGAAGATGGTGGATGTGATGGCCGGAGAGAGTGTGCGGGGCTCCGGGCCGGTGGGTGCGGTGTGTCCCGCCTTTGTCCCCCTCCACCACGGGGGAACTTTTATCTCTATAGCCGGGATGTGGGGCCCTTCACACTCCTCCAGGGGCCCCAACTCACTTCTGCCCTAAAATTGGGGCGCCTGTGCCCACTGCAGGAGCTGGCATTACCATCCTTCGCTTCACCTTACAGGCTGATTGGACAATCTCCTTCTAGTGTTATTCAGGATCTATATAGCGCCGTACAGAATAAGCCCTGCTTCCCGCAGGCGCACTGTGCCATATCGCATGTGATTAGCAGCGCCCTGTGCCATATCGCATGTGATTAGCAGCGCCCTGTGCCATATCGCATGTGATTAGCAGCGCACTGTGCCATATCGCATGTGATTAGCAGCGCACTGTGCCATATCGCATGTGATTAGCAGCGCACTGTGCCATATCGCATGTGGTTAGCAGCGCCCTGTGCCATATCGCATGTGATTAGCAGCGCCCTGTGCCATATAGCATGTGGTTAGCAGCGCACTGTGCCATATCGCATGTGATTAGCAGCGCACTGTGCCATATCGCATGTGGTTAGCAGCGCCCTGTGCCATATCGCATGTGATTAGCAGCGCCCTGTGCCATATAGCATGTGGTTAGCAGCGCACTGTGCCATATCGCATGTGATTAGCAGCGCACTGTGCCATATCGCATGTGGTTAGCAGCGCCCTGTGCCATATCGCGTGTGATTAGCAGCGCGCTGTGCCATATCGCGTGTGATTAGCAGCGCACTGTGCCATATCGCATGTGGTTAGCAGCGCACTGTGCCATATCGCGTGTGGTTAGCAGCGCACTGCCATATCGCGTGTGGTTAGCAGCGCACTGTGCCATATCGCGTGTGATTAGCAGCGCGCTGTGCCATATCGCGTGTGATTAGCAGCGCACTGTGCCATATCGCATGTGGTTAGCAGCGCACTGTGCCATATCGCGTGTGGTTAGCAGCGCACTGTGCCATATCGCGTGTGGTTAGCAGCGCACGGTGCCATATCGCATGTGGTTAGCAGCGCCCTGTGCCATATCGCGTGTGATTAGCAGC
>BLSH010490079.1:655634-670666 GCA_018402905.1 Glandirana rugosa
TAGGCACGAGTGAGTAGGCAGTGGGTTGAGTGAGCACGGATGCATGGGTGACGGATGAGTGAGCACGGATGCATGGGTGACGGATGAGTGAGCACGGATGCATGGGTGACGGATGAGTGAGCACGGATGGGCATGGATGTATGGGTGACTGATGGGTCGGCATGGATGTATGGGTGACTGATGGGTCAGCATGGATGTATGGGTGACTGATGGGTCGGCATGGATGTATGGGTGACTGATGGGTCGGCATGGATGTATGGGTAACGGATGGGTCGGCATGGATGTATGGGTGACGGATGGGTCGGCATGGATGTATGGGTGACGGATGGGTCGGCATGGATGTATGGGTGACGGATGGGTGGGCATGGATGAGGGTGCATGGGTGATGAGGGGTCCCTGCCTGGCACATAGCGATGCTGTGGGCACTTCAGATCCTGCCCACAGCACCGCTGCATCTCCTCTCTCCCCCCTGTCCTGTCACACTACACCGATCGGTGCGGAGAGGGGAGAGACAAGCTTGTTTACATGTGATGCTCCGTCATTTGACGGAGCGATCACGTGGTAAACGGCTGATCCAAGCGGCCGTTTACCGTGATCCGTGATGCGCCGGGTCTCACGGACCCGGCGGTCACGGATGCTCCCAGGTGCGCGTCCCCAGGGGGCGCGCGGGAGCGCGATCCTGGGAGGACGTTATTAAACGTCCTCCCAGAACAATGAGTGCCACTTGCGGCCGTGTAACTACGTTACACGGCCGGCAAGTGGTTAACTAGGTGTGGTGCACGTTCAGAAAGCTCAGCTAGTGCGCAGGAAAGCCACAGGTGTACTGCGCTGCACCCATGGATCAGTGCGAATGCATCAGAATAGTGCTAATATGCTCATTGCAAAAGCGCAGCGTATGTTTTGTTAAGTGGCGGGTCAGCAAGCCCAGATTGCGATTAATGGGTTGCCAACATGTCATAGAATTGTTAAGGAGGTTTGGAGATGTTTACAACCTTCAATATGGTTCAGAGTAATAGAAGTCGGCAATCAAATATTGAAATACATTGTTTGCAGTGCATTTCGTTACTTATTTTAATAAACCTATCTTCCTAATAGTGCAGTAGATCTAAGCAGCTTTAATTTATAATTGCACTTTGAATGATCGCTGCTGGCTGAAAGACCTGGTCTTCACTGATTTATGAATGTTAGGCTTACATTTCATTCATGGCTCTGATTTGGGTAAGGAGGATTGATGTGTGTTTAATGCACAACTAGACTTTTTGCCTTCTTAAAGAACTCTGCATTTGCACACCTCAAGGCATCTCTTAAGTGCAATGCACAAGCTCCTGCAGACTCTTCCCCCAGCTATAGCTCCATATGGAGGTACAGACATACAATTTTTTTTTTTGGGGCAGGAGGAAGCAGTTAATGGACAAGTGCCCGGATCATCACTGCATTTGCGTCCATTGAGATCTAATTCCCTCAGCCATGGTGACAGATTATGGGAAGGGATGACATGGCTGGGGCTTAGCTAAATAAATGTTGGCAATAAAAAAAATGGATAATGTCAAGGTGTCATATGTTGTCTGTGTAGATCAGTGGAATACCAATTGCCATAGAGTTGACAAACCCACCGTTTGGCTAGGATCATTTCTATACCTGGATAGCTACAGACATTTTCTGTGTGTGTGTAAAATTATATATGTCCCTCTCCCTCATATCGCTCTGCATCTC
This sequence comes from Glandirana rugosa, assembly GCA_018402905.1. NCBI lineage: Eukaryota > Metazoa > Chordata > Amphibia > Anura > Ranidae > Glandirana > Glandirana rugosa. The sequence continues at coordinate 657,348 of BLSH010490079.1, forward strand.
TGTGACAATTAAATTTAAAAATACTGTAGCTGCTAACCTTCATTAAGGCTCCATATACATCAATGTGTGTTTTTCATGCTTTTTGCAGAAACTCAGGACATTTTTCTTTGAACATGGGATCTTTTGGAACACGTTCACAGCAATGCATTTTTGGAAAGGGTCAGGGACTTTTTTAAACACAAAACTGTGCTTTTTGGTTCAATAGACTTCAATGGAGACGCTGCAGAAAAGCATGTAGTGCGTTTTTGCCATGATTTGCGTTCTGCCTTTTTAAATCTGCCCAAGAAATTTTCCAAAACAAAAAAAAAATAGCAGTAACGCACATCATGGTAAAAAAACGCGGAAAGATCTGCAGAAACGTTCAAAAGCGACATGCATAGATGTGAACCGAGCCTAAAGGGGCACTAATCTGTCCAAGGATCCAGCGCTGTCTTTCACCCGAGCCAATTTTTTAATTTGACCAGGTTCTGGTATCTTCCCGCTTTGCATGCGCGAGCCGCTCTGCACTTGGTGAATGCAATGCACAATTACCAGTGCACACATTCCTTAATAAATGGCCACGACCATCGCCTGGAAACGAAGACTGTCAAAGCGAGAGAATGGGTTCAAACCATTGCTCAGAGATCACATTATTACACCAGAGACAAAGTTCCAAAGCCTCGCAGGACCCCTTCATCAGGCATGTAATGTGCCTGATGAAGGGATCCTGAAAAGTTCTGGAACATTGCTTCTGCTGTACTAATGTGATCTCTGAATAAAGCTCTGAACCCACTCTGGAGATCCATTGTGCATGGAGGGGGGCTCCACTTCTGCTCTGATTACCATGGCAATTCAACCAGAAGTGTGAGCGGGTACCTGTCAAGACCATATACCTGCTACTACCCCCCCCCCCCTCTTTTTCCATGTGGCAATTGGTAAAGAGAAGGAGCGGGGGGGGAGGGGGTGCCTACAGGCCGAACTTCCCCTTTTTGGATTATTTCTTATGTTAAAGGGTAAGTAAATTTTACTTCCCTGGCATCCTGTTAGCAGGATGATGATGTCGCCCACTGCACTATGGAAGTCAGAGAAGAAGTATGTATCTTATGTAACTTTGTCCCCATAGGTTCACACTGCTCTAATCCGATTTTTTTTGAATGTATTTTTCAGTGCGATTTATGTCCTGCAACTTGGATGTAGTTTGCACATTCCGTGGGGCCAATTTTGTACTGGAATTGTTATAAAGTAGTACAGGAACCTTTTTCCAAAATCGCACCATTCATTGATGTTGAAGTGCATTGATGTTAATGAGCACCATTGAAAACAATGTGATTTCCATTGTCACTTCGCATGACTCAACTCTCATCTGAAATCTCACTAGTGTGAATGGAAAGTTTTTTTATAGTTTTCAAACTTTTTTTTATTTTTTTTTTATTTAGTATTTCAACAAGATTGAGAGCATATAAAATGTGGACCTTTCATCTATTCCAAGGTCCGCTTTTAAAGAGGTAGTAAACCCATCCATTTAACAGGTTAAAAATCAGTTAGATTTCCGGCATGTGCCAGAAATGTAACACTCCCATTGGTTGTGATCTAAACCAAACTGTCAAACCATCCAATGGCTGGTGTCATAGCTGATCACATGTGCAGCATCATGGAGGTTGGAGGTTAAACAGAGGCCAAGATGGCAGCTTCCTTTGCTGAAAATGATAGGAGGGTTTACTACCACTTTAAGCTGCTTTCACCCTGGGGCGGCCGGCCTGTTTAGCGGTAAAGCGTCGCTAGTTATAGCAGCGCTTTTCGACCGCTAGCGGGGCATTTTTAACCCCCCAAGAAGGGGTTAAACGGGTTAAAAATGCCCGCATTGCGATGCTTCCGAATCGCTTTTCAGGCGCTTTTGAAGTGCTGCCCATTCATTCCAATGGGCAGGGGTGGGTGCTCCCAAACTGTCCCAAAGATGCTGCATGCAGGACCTTTTTCCCATCCTGCAAACGCACCACTCCAGTGTGAAAGCACTCGGGCTTTCACACTTGGACACCATTGGGAGGCAGGCGCTTTACAGGCGCTATTTTTAGCGCTAAAGCGGCTGAAACCTGCCTCAGTGTGAAAGGGGTCTTAAAGTTGTATAAACATTAAATTGTGCCTCACCACTAGATTGGTCAGTGAATTTTCCATTATCTTGGGTCAATTTTGTACATGGCTGTTTGAAATCAGATTGTTTCTAACATGATTTCTAGGTGCTATATTTTTGTCTATCTTGATTTTTTTTTTTTCTCCTCAAATCTAGCAGTTAAGCTCTCCACTATACTAAAATGTGGACCATCCTAAAAACCCATTATTTCTGCAGCCTTTGTCTGCCCCCAGTTGCTGCTGACAGGTGGAAGTAATGGAGAATTTACAGAAAGCAGAATGTGAATTTCCTGTGTGAGCTTTCTGCAGTTCATTACAATGTTCTTCGAGTTTGGTAAACTGGTATGAGCGCATAGGTGTAAAAGTTTTGGCCACCATTAAATTACACTTGCGTTAATATTAATTTTTCAGATGCAAACTTGTGCTTATGCACCCATAGCCTTGAGCAGGTTCACTTCAAAAAACCAATGGGCAACCTATTTTTTTTTTTTTTTTTTACACTTAATTCCTTAGCATAAATGAGCAGTAGTTGTAATCTTGACATTAAAGCAGTATTAAAACAAAAACACACATTTATTATATTGCAGGTTACCAATTCTTAGAAAGAGAGCCTATAAAAAGAAAACTAATGCAGCCATCGCATCTTCTATTTTCATCTAGTGATCCTGTCAAGTAAGTCTGTTGTTTTTCAAAAGCACAAGCTGTCCTGCAGATGTAGTAGTAAACATTAATGAGACAAACCAATTATTACTGACGGGGTGCTTACAATGATCAGCTTTTATTTATGTAAAACTTTTTATCAGAATGGGAACATGCTGTTATTGTAACTTGTAAAGTGTGAGCTGAATTTCCACGTCAGTTTGTTAGTGGTATCTAAATCTGCACCCATGGTTTTGACCTTTTTTAGTGAAGAATTAGAATTGCATTGGTATATTTACCTTCTGTGTACATAATTTACAGTAGCAGTATTGAAAATTTGGTGGAAGAATAAAGTAACTCTCTTGCAAACCTGAACAATTCAAACTGACCATATGATGAAAAAATATGCATAAGCAGGTATTTTTTCATTATTACACCAGGTTCACAAATCTAGTGTGAAGGCACAAAGGTTCAGGCATATAGACTGGTGTTTATTTTTTTAGTGCATACTCAAGAACACTAAGGCTATATACATGCGGGCATTCTGAAAAACGAGCTGTAAAGCTAGTACCGATGCCAGGCAAAAAGCCACATCAAAAAGCACAATTTTATCAGATTTTTGCATTGGCCTCAATGCACGTTTTTCCGCGCTAGATTTAAGCCACGTTTCTTTGCCTCTATTCAAAATCAGTGGTTCCCTGTGAGAGCCCATTGATTTGAATAAACGTTGCACCAGAAGTTGGATCATGATGCGACTTGTGTGCTGAGGATCTTGATTGGGGAACCCCTGCAAAAAATGAGAATTATTTTGTGTGGGGTCCCCCACCCTCCAAGAGGTACCAGACCCATCGGTCTGGTATGGATTTTAAGGGGGGCCCCCACACCAAAAAAAAAATGGCGTGGGGTCCCTTCCAAAAAATTTTTTTTTTTTTTTTTTTTTAAATGCAGTGTTTGTAGATAGATTTTAGTTTTTGGTAGGAGGAGGCATGCCCAGCTCAACTTAAGGATAAGGTCACCCTTGGGAACATGTTCCATCCGTTTTTAGGGTGTAACATGTTCCCACTCCTGCACTGCACCTGCTGAAACTATTTGAAAAGAGAGCGGCCATGCAGGGCTCCACCCACACGGCCGCATCATTTTTTCGCCGAATTCTGTGAAGGAATGGACTAGAAGAAACGTCAGCGTTTGCGACTGATGGCTTGTAGTTCTCAATGAACTGGGCACTGTTGAGCACTCTAGGTAGTTCATTGGTTCTTCCTGTCATTGTGTAACTGCCTGCCTGTATGAGCAGACAGCTTACACTGACAGTCTGCAGGAGCCCTTCATTGCACCCGCAATCTGCTGATCACAGGTGCAATGCTTTACAGGCAACTACAAAAAAAAATATTGTAAATGCACATTTTATTTATTTATTTTTAACTGGCAAAAAAATTGTGCCTTCATTTTTTTAAGAGGTGAACTTATCCTTAATACTCAAGATTTCTTTGTAACTTCCGCTGCTTCTATTGCTGGATCTGGTGACCATTATAAGGTGAGGTTTTCAGTGAAGGTAACTTGGCTTATGCATTGCTGCATTATATGCTGTGTTTGAATTGCTAGTGATTGTGACAGGTTTATTTAAAGCGGACGCTGGTTCCTCCTAGCACATTTGAAGAGTTCTTTAAAAGCTCCTTTTTTTAGTTTTTTTTTTTAAGATGAAACAATCTAATGTTCATCTCGCTTGTAGTCTGCTCATAACAGGCATACATTCAGTACATAACAAGGTGATATTTCAGCTTGATTTGTGTGATTCAATGTTGTCCCAGTGTTGCTCCGTTATCATTGGGAATGTGTGTGAGGATTGACGTGAAGGTGCTATGGGTAGATTTACATGTGCTAATGTAATTGTCTTTCCTTTTTAAAATGTGTGAAATTTTTCCATGGAATATATACCTGTATACATGTATAAAAAGTACACTGCTGTACAAATGCTTTTTTAAAGGGTTAGTTCACATTAAAGCGGAGTTCTACCCAGAAATTTTTTTTTTTTACATCATTCAAGTCCTCGGAGCTAAGAGCTCACATGGGTGCTGTCAAAGGGAGGAGGTGGCAGGGGACATTCCCTGCTCTAAACATCCACTTTATCTTTAATGTTTTAAATAGGAAAGATTTTAAAATCTGATTTGTAATTACTTGCCTTGTTTTTTTTTCTGTCTGAAGAATGAGAGACCAGGATGATCTCATGTTTGCTAACGTAATGTTAGTGCTTTCATACCTTTGCATTTCTTTACTCCTTGCTGTTGTGGGTCATATGATATCTGATGATGGCATGTAAGCTGTTAATTTGTAAGAATGTAATTGAGTAGTGCTGTGTAATGTTAAAAATAGATGATAATCTGCATGGTATTGCAATTAGGGGGTCAATCGGAGTTAGTAGAAAAAGTTGCGCACATTAATCTTTGTCTTTTCTAGAATAGCATACCATCATGTAGAATCCAAAATGATGAGTTTTATTTTGGGAACATGCAACTTTCTCTCCATGTTGGAGTCTGCATATGTATGTTAGTTTATGCAGGAAAATTTGATATCACCGAGTAGGACTGACAAACAGGTGCCGAGGCAGGCTCCCAGGGAAATGCTTGGAAGTGTTTCAGCCAGAGGATTTGTCTTCTTCACATGGAAATGTTTATACATGATTTACACAATTGCTTTGTTGCATTGTGCAGCACCATAGTGTAAATGAGCAACTGTCAGCTTTTATGCTTTGTGTGTGGTGATTGATTTTTTATTTTTTTTCTCAAGCTGGTGTTAGTGTTCTGTACATGCAGACCCTTTCAGCGCTGTATGTATATCACACTGTTCCCATATACATATATAAAAATACAAACACACACTGGGGCTGTTTTACTAAAACTGGATAATGCAAGATCTGGTGCAGCTGTGCATAGAAACCAATCGGCTTCCAGTTTCTTTTGTCAAAGATTAACTGAACAAGCTGAAGTTAGAAGCTGATTGGCTACCATGTGCAGATGCACCAGATTTTTCACTCTCCAGTATTAGTCAATCAAGCTCACTGTGTGTATGTACCTGCATATGTGTAAACAATCCGATAGATCTAGTCTTAAAAGCAAAATACCTAGTGAGCTTCTATTGAGTAGAGAACAATTACGCTTGTACCTTCAAAACCAAGTCAGCAATGGCAGCGTCTGTATTTTTGTTATTGCACAATTTAAAATGAATCTGTCACAAACCTAAACAATTTAGTTGCGCAAATAATGGAAGAAAATGCGTAAGCATTGGTTACCTTGATATCAAAATAGCCATTCGATTCATACATATACAGTATCTCTCAAAAGTGAGTACACCCCTCACATTTCTGTAAATATTTAATTATCTTTTCATGTGAACACTGAAGAAATGACACTTTGCTACAATGTAAAGTAGTGAGTGTACAGCTTGTATAACGGTGTACATTTGCTGTCCCTTCAAAATAACTTAACACACAGCCATTAATGTCTAAACCGCTGGCAACAAAAGTGAGTACACCCCTAAGTGAAAAATGTCCAAATTGGGCCCAGTTAGCCTTTTCTCCTCCCTGCTGTCATGTGACTCGTTAGTGTTACAAGGTCTCAGGTGTGAATGGGAAGCAGGTGTGTTAAATTTGGTATCGTTCTTACTCTCTCATCCTGGTCACAAGGTAATTCAACATGGCACCTCATGGTAAAGAACTGTCTAAGGATCTGAAAAAAAGAATTGTTGCTCTACATAAAGATGGCCTAAGCTGTAAGAAGATTGCCAAGACCCTGAAACTGAACTGCAGCATGGTGGCCAAGACCATACAGCGGTTTAGCAGGACAGGTTCCACTCAGAACAGGCCTCGCCATGGTCGACCAAAGAAGTTGAGTACATGTACTCAGCATCATATTCAGAGGTTGTCTTTGGGAAATAGATGTATGAGTGCTGCCAGCATTGCTGCACAGGTTAAAGTGTTGGGGGATTAGCCTGTCAGTGCTCAGACCATACGCCGCACACTGCATCAAATTGGTCTGCATGGCTGTCGTCCCAGAAGGAAGCCTCTTCTAAAGATGGTGCACAAGAAAGCCCACAAACAGTTTGCTGAAGACAAGCAGACTAAGGACATGGATTACTGGAACCATGTCCTGTGGTCTGATGAGACCAAGATAAACTTATTTTGGTTCAGATGGTGTCAAGCGTGTGTGGCGGCAATCAGGTGAGGAGTACAAAGACAAGTGTGTCTTGCCTACAGTCAACCATGGTGGTGGGAGTGTCATGGTCTGGGACTGCATGAGTGCTGCTGGCACTGGGGAGCTACAGTTCATTGAGGGAACCATGAATGCCAACATTTACTGTGACACACTGAAGCAGAGCAAGATCTCCTCCCTTGGCAGACTGGGCCGGAGGGCAGTATTCCAACATAACCACCCCAAACACCCCTCCAAGACGACCACTGCCTTGCTAAAGAAGCTGAGGGTAAAGGTGATGGACTGGCCAAGCATCTCTCCAGACCTAGCCCCTACTGAGGATATGTGGGGCATTCTCAAACACAAGATGGAGGAGCGCATGGTCTCTAACATCCACCAGCTCTGTGATGTCGTCATGGAGGAGTGGAAGAGGACTCCAGTGGCAACCTGTGAAGCTCTGGTGAACTCCATGCCCAAGGAGCAGTGCTGGAAAATAATGGCCACACAAAATATTGACCCTTTGGTCCCAATTTGGACATTTTCATTTAGGGGTGTACTCACTTTTGCCAGTGGTTTAGACATTAATGGCTGTGTTGCGTTATTTTGAGGGGACAGTAAATTTACACTGTTATACAAGCTGTACACTCACTACTTTACATTGTAGCAAAGTGTCGTTTCATCAGTGTTGTCACATGAAGATATAATAAAATATTTACAAAAATGTGAAGGGTGTACTCACTTTTGTGGGATGCTGTAGGTTGCTGAGGTTGTTTGTGAAGCTAGACATTCCTGTAATGTTCAAGCTTGTTCTCACTTTCTTTTACCCCATTGGTGGGTGCAGAGGAAACGTCCAACAATGGAAGCCCCATAGTAACTCTATGGTTGACGTCACTCTCCATTCATTTCACAGCCGTTGTCAGCTGTGTCCTCTGCAGAGCTTCTGCCGCTGGAGATTGTGTCGGATCACCTTAAAAAAGGCATAGTGATGTTTTTACTTTACAGGTCTAGATCAGTTAGTGTTAGATCATGGGTGTCTATAGATGTAGGGTTTTTAGTTTTAGCATGGACTTCCACTTTCTGAAATCTACGCTCTTATGCCGGTAAACAAAGCAGCTTTTTAATTTTTTTTTTATTTTATTTTATTTTTTTGAGCTGCAGTGTGTATGAGCCCTTAGACTTCATTGGTGAGGTATTTATACTTTGTGCACAGTGCTAACCTTTAATGCTCCAGGTTCTTTCTGATTGCTTTCAGAAAATATATAATGCCTTGGTGTTTTATCTTCAGGCCTAAAATGTGCATTTTAATGTATGCAAAAAACTGAAACAAATGGTCCTGGTTTAAAATAAATTTCCAGGTATTTATTTTATTTTTTTGTAAAGTTAAAGCGGAGTTCCACCCAAATGTGGATCTTCCGCTTTAAAGGAATTGACGTCATTTTTTTTTTGGGGGGGGGCCCTGTTTTCACAGGATCCCAGATCCACTTCCTCTCCTCCTAGAGCTGCGGTTCTGGAAGGAAGTTCACAATCAACCCCCCACCCCCCTTGGCGATCTTCTGTGACACGTCACAGGTCCCAGAAGATACGGCGGCCATTCACAAGGCGCAGCTTTTGAAGCCAAAGCCGGGTGCCCACACTTGTGATGCCGGGGAGGGGAAGAAGAGCGAGTCCTCGGGCGACTGCATCGCTGGAGAGCGGGACAGGCGAGTGTTCGATTTAAGTCAGCAGCTACAATTTTTGTTTGGGGTGGAACTCAGCTTTAAAGTGAAACTTCACTCCAAATCAACGCTGAATATTATTTTAATCCTGCAAGCATTGGTAAGTCGATAGGAAAGTATATTATATTAAAGTTTTTTTTGTTGCTACATGAATCATTTGCCCTTAGGCCCGTTTCACACTGGGACCGGCTGAGCGTCAGAGGTAAACGGCTGCTAATTTAGCGGTGGTTTACCAATGTAATAGCAGCGCTATGGCTCCGCTATTCGGACGGCAGCGGGGCACTTTTAAACCCCCATAAGGGGTTAAACGGGATGAGTGCTGGCGCTCGGCACTTCTGGAGCGGTGTACAGCCTCTTTGGGAGCACTGGCCATTCATTTCAATGGCAGGGGCAGTGAAGGAGTGGTGTATACACCGCTCCTTCACTGACCCAAAAATCATGCTTGCAGGAGTTTGTGTGTTTTCTCCTGTTAGTGCACCGCCCCGAGCCACCCCAGTTTGAAAAGACACACTGGGTTTAATGGAGAGGCGCTTTACAGGTGCTATTCTTAGGTAAATAGCGCCTGTAAAGTGAGCCAGTGTTAAAGGGGCCATGGCCAGAAGTGCTAGGGGGTGTTTTGTCAAAGTCACTTCTCAACAAAATAAAGCATGGAGACATGCATGCATGGATGGGGGGGGGGGTGTTTGCTTTGAATGTTAAAAACATGTAGTGAAGGTCCGCTTTTAACAGCAGAGTAGATTAATATTCTGGCCAATTAAATTTCTGAACTCCCAAACGTTTGATGCACTGAATACAGTAAAAGTAAATGCAGCCACCACATCTAATGGCTGCTAAGCTGCAGTATATTAAATTTTTTGTTTTGAGTTTAATAATACCTCTTAACCAACCCGCCACCCTCCCCCCACCCCCCCACCCCCGCATTGTTTGTTACAGGTAGTGAGAAATGTTTAAAGTGGTTGTCAACCTGTGACAACCACTTTAACCTACAGGTAAGCCTAGAATAAGGCTTACCTGTAGGTGCCCTGCATATCTCCCAAACCTGCACGGTTCAGAAGATATGCAGTGTACAAGATGTGCTGACGTCATTTCGACACATGCACAGTGAAGACACTGTGCCGTGAATGACGGCTCCCGCTCGCATGCGCGGGAGTGACGTCACGAGACTCCGGCCAGTCACAGTGCCGGAGTCGTGGCCCCGGAAGGAAGAGGGGCAGAAGATGGACACGGCCAGCACAGGGGACAGCGCTGGACATCGCAGGCTACGTTTGCAGGTAAGTGGCACATAATGGGCTATAGAGCTGCACGATTCTGACCAAAATGAGAATCACGATTTCTCAATCGTTCATTGACAGATGCAGCCTCTCATTCTTGAGGGGGTTTATGCAGCTTTCACTAGGAGTGGACTAGGCAGGGGGCAGTCCTCACTTAGCATAACCCCTCCAGCCCTGCTCAGCAACTCCGTTTTTATGCCTAGTGCAAGAAGTAGGACCTGGCTCCCTGCTGGGATCTGCGGTTCCCCATTCTTTTTCTCATTTTTTTTTTTTTTTTTCTTTCAAGAATTCTGATGAATACAATCAAGCAGCCGGCTGGGTGACAGGCTGGATATCCTAGATCCAGGGAGTCTCCCCAGCACGGAGGAGGGATGCAAGCTGACCCTTGGCTGTACGCGGGGTCGACCGCGTCAGGCCTCGTTCCGTGCGAGGCGGCCGGCGGTTTAAACGTCCCATCAGCGCACCTAGCACCGGGCACCCGATTCACGGGTGCTGCGTGGCCGGCAGCTCCCCCTGTGTCGGGGGATAAGGGGGGGGCGACGGGCGGTGCCCCCCTTTTTTCCCCTAGGTATAGGTGTTCTGCCTATCCTCCGGTTTGCCCCCCCCCCCACTTGGGGCTGTAGCTCTCCCTGCCTGCGTGGGTCACCCCGTGTGTAGTGGCCGCCATTTCCGACCCGGCCGACAGGAGGACTGAGGCGGTGTCCAAGGCCATGTTCCTGGTTGTAGGGTCGGCTATGCGGCCGACACTGGCGTCTGCGCTGGTGGCACAGGCGCTTACGGAATTGGCGACTATTGTGCACCAGGCTTTGGTGACTCTCCAGGCCCCTCTGGAACCTGTGCAGATGGCAGACCATCTAATCCAGGGACTTAAGTATCTCTGTGATGCAGCCCTCGACATGGCCCCCATGCTCTCCAAACTGTCAATGTTAGCCATAGCAGACGTCTGATGACGATTGCAGAGATGCTGCTCAGGAGACCAGGTGTCAAAGAAGGGCCTGACGGACCTGCCTTTTGAAGGGGGTCGCCTCTTTGGGGCTTCCCTCGACGAGATCATCAAGGATTACACTGGGGGGAAGAGTACTTTTCTTCCGGAGCCCAGAAGGGGCAAGGAGCCCCGGTACAGGGCGGGCCCTTCTTTCTCTACTCAAGGTTTTTTTTTTTTTTTTTGTGCGCCACGTACCTCGATCAAGACTTCTCAGCCCGCCAAGGCCCCCTGCTGGCGGCCAGGAGCATCCCTGGTAAGTCCGAAAAGGCAGAGAAGCCTTCCTCTGCATGATGGGTCGCCCCCACCCACTGTTCGGGTGGGGGGACGGCTCTTACGGTTCGCGGCCCAGTGGACTTCGCATCTCGGATCTCTAGGTGCGCAAGGAGGTTTCGTCCGGGTACAAGATAGAGTTCCGTACCCAACCCCTAGACAGGTTCTTCGCCTCCAATCTGAGGCTTCCCCACAACGACCGCAGGACCTGTTCGAGGCCATGTATGTCCTGCTCCATCAGGGGGTGATTGTCCCGGTTCCTTCTACGGAACGTTTCTGCGGTTTTTATTCCAATCTTTTTGTAGTTCCGAAAAAAGATGGGGTCAGGCCTGTCCTGGACCTGAAGGCCCTCAATTTCTTTGTGAGTGTGCGGAAATCCACAATGGAATCTGTCCGCTCTGTGGTGGCGCTTCATCAGGGAGATTTCTTGGCCTCCCTGGACATCAGACGCGTATTTACACGTGCCCATATGCGTGCACCACCAGCGCTTCCTGCGCTTTGCGGTGGGGGATCTCCACTACCAGTTTGTGGCCCTCCTGTTCGTTCTGGCCTCAGCCCCATGGTTTTTCATCAAGCTCCTGGCCTCGGTACTGGCTCTGCTGAGGCAGAGGGGCATAGCAGTAGTGGCATATCTCGACGACCTCCTCCCGCAGGCGGAGTCGGCCTCAGCCCTGTCGGGCAGCGTGAACATCACCCTTGGTTTCCTGTGGGACTTCGGCTGGGTGATCAACCTTCCGAAGTCTGTGCTGACTCCATCGTGGCGGTTGGAATACTTGGGCTTGGTCCTGGATACGGAGCGGGCGAAGGTGTTTCTCCCTGCCGCCAAGGTCTTAACGCTCCTGGGGGCGGTACGGGCCCTGCTGTCACAGCGGAGGTCCTCTCTCAGATTTTGCATGCTGGTGTTGGAGCTGATGGTTTCCTCCTTCGAGGCGGTGCCTTATTCCCAGAGTCACACTCGGCTCCTGCAGCGGGCAATCCTGCTGCAGTGGGACAAGTCTCCGCTCTCCCTGGATCGGGTGAACAGTTTGGATCACCGGACTCGAGGCTCCCTCACCTGGTGGCTACGGGCCCCGACCTTGGAGCGGGGGAAGTCGTTTTTTCCCATGGACTGGACAGTGATCACGACAGATGCCAGCCTATACGGCTGGGGAGGGGGTCCTGGGGAGGTTGTCGACCCAGGGCCGCTGGTCTCAGGAAGAGTCCCATCTCCCGATCAACGTGCTGGAACTGCTAGCCATCAGGCTTTGCCTCTCCCACTGGTCAGGGAGGTTGTATGGGCGTCCTGTTAGGGTCCAGTCAGACAACGCTACGGCTGTGACTTGCGCGAACCATCAGGGCGGAACGAGAAGCGCGGCAGCAGCGGTGGAAGTGGCCCATGTTCTGCGGTGGGCAGAGCTTTACGTGCCGGCAATCTCCGCCGTTCACATCCAGGGCGTTGAGAATTGGCAGGCGGACTATCTCAGTCTGGCAAAAGGTATATGTGTTCCGCGCTAACGGATAGATATTTCTCTTCTTTATCTCAGAGCTGCTGCCTCCACCGAACTGCACAATTGTGTAGTCAGATAATATGATTGGATTAGGTGGGGAGTGGCGCTGCTCTTGTCTGAATTGATGTTCAATTTATGTGTAGGTTAACCTTAAGTGTGAAAGAAGGTCCCACTAGAACTTCTGGATGAGTGAAAACAGTATATCTGTTTGGCGTAACTGTGTTGGTCAGGATTACAACCCAAGTGATAATGGGAAAATATTGTATTCAAAATTGTAGAATATATGAAAAAACAAAAGCAGGAGTGTTCTTGTGCTTAATGTCGTGAGTGCATATGTATGTGAAATACGGTGTGGTAATGTGGGACGGTATGTGAAATATAAAAATATATAATGTATTTAATATCGACTTAATTCACCAGTGGATAAATATATAAATAAATAGATAGAATAGCATGAAAAATATTGAATAAATACACAAGTGAATGAATAAATAAAAAATCAATGAAATTGCTTCAAATCAATGAATATCCTTAATTACAACTATGGCTATACCGGGCTCGTTCGTATATTTTTAAAAATTGTTGTGATAATTATAATGAACCAGTGATAGAATAAATTAGTGCAACAAAAAATAATAAAACCATTTAACTGTCCACAAGCAGTC
>BLSH010490079.1:673612-684670 GCA_018402905.1 Glandirana rugosa
GTCCCCCCCCCCCCCCCCCCAAATCCACCCCCACCCTCCACCGGTCTTACTGCTGTGCTGGCCACTGCCCGTTCCCAGCCTCCCCCTGGGGTCCCTCTTCTGCTGGATGTCCGGGGCCTTGCTATATTCCCACGCCTCGTGCTCTTGCCGCCACCATCGCGGTGTGGCCGAGTCCGGCTGGCATTTTGCCGTAGCCGCAGTGGCCATTTTGAGGGGGTCCGGCCGCCTATTGTAACAGCCTTGGGCGGTGCGATTGGTAGCCATCTTCCCGTAGCCTTAAGCCTCCTGTATGTAGGGGAGGGGCTACTTCCAGGAGCTGAGTCTGGCGACGGTCTCCTCGTGGTACTGGGACACAGCAGCACGGCGGCAAGACGGACAGGCACAAGGCAGCGGCAGCAACAGACATGAGGCACAGCCCCCTCTTTCATTTCCACCTGGGGTCGGCAGGTGGTGAGTCGTCCTGGGGGTTGCTCTCCTAGCCTTTGCAGCTCTCTGGGTGGGGGGTACCCCGGTCTCCCTGGTACCTACAGCCTCTGTCCCAGGTGGTGTCTTGCCAGGGTGGGCGGCGCCATGGCTTCTGATGCAGGTGCTTCTCCAACAGATCCCTCTGCGGTGGCAGCCAGCGCCTCTGGGGCTGTGGTCCCACTTGATGTGCTGTCGGCGGTCCTGGGGTCCTAAGTCTCCCGGCTAGAGGTGGAGTGCGGGTGTACGGTGGTTAAGAAGCGGCCCCTACTCCCTTCCTCCGAGGAGGACTCTGATGGGGGCTCCGCCGTGACGGCAGGGACCCCCCTTGAGCTGTCTGATGGCGAGGTCCCGGATTCCTCGGCTATCGAGGAGGAATCTTCGGCGATTGTTGCCGCGCACTATAAGGCACTGGTGGGCGCCCTGATTACAGCAGTACGTGATACTCTGAAGCTGGAAGATGCAGCTGGTGCATCTCAAGAGGTGGCCGTTCCTTACGGGTCTCATAAGCCGGCCCGAGCAGCCAAGGTTTTCTCTTATTTGCCTTAATTTGATAAGTTTATTTACGGGGAATGGGAACGGCCTCAGAGTTCTTTCCCTGTTCCGAGATGGTTTTCAGTGCGCTATCATTTCAAGGACAGTGTATTGAAAAAATGGGCGTCGCCTCCCATCATCGTTTCATTCCCATCCTCCGGACAGGTTCTTTGCCTCCAATCTGCATCTCCCCCTGGGCCAGCTGCAGGCCTTACTTGGGCGGTGCAGGACCTACTTTACCAGGGGTTCGTTGTTCCCGTCCCGGTTTCGGAAAGGTTTCAGGGATTTTATTCCAACCTGTCTGTAGTATTGAAAAAGGATGGGGTCCGGCCGATCCTGGACATCAAAGTCCTCAATTGTTTTGTGCACGTCAAAGTTCAGGGTGGAGTTCATCCGCTCTGTGGTGGTGGCACTTCATCGGGGCGATTTCCTGATCTCACTCGACATCAAGGACGCGTACTTGCATGTCCCTATATTTGCTCAGCACCAGCGTTTCCTACACTTTGCGGTCGGGGAGCATCACTACCAGTTTGTGGCTCTCCCATTCGGCCTAGCATCTGCACCTCGGGCCTTCACCAAGCTACTGGTCCCGGTTCTGGCTCTGAGACAAAGGGGTATCGCGGTGGTTGGACCTTCTCTTGCAAGCGGAGTCTGCTTCAGACCTGAGGGACAATGTGGCGACCACCATGCACACTCTACAGGAGTTCGGCTGGTTGCTAAATCTCCCGAAATCGGTGCTGACTCCGTCCCACCGACTGGAATATCTGGGCTTGATTCTCTATTCTGCCCAGGCGAAGGTTTTCCTTCCACCGACCAAGATCCAGACACTTCAGTCTGCGGTTCGTTCTCTGTCCCAGAAGTGGTCAACCCTACGCTTTTGCATCCGGGTCCTGGGTCTCATGGTGTCCACCTTCGAGGCGGTTCCGTATGCCCAGTGCTCTGCAGCGGGAGATTCTATTGAAGTGGGACAAATCACCATCGTCCCTGGATCGGAAGATCAAACCAGGGCCTCACTGCTCTGGTGGTTACGGGCCCTGGCCCTTCGGCTGGGGAAGTCGTTCCTCCCCCTTCACTAGACGATGATCACGACGGACGCCAGCTTGACCAGCTGGGGAGGAGTTCTGGGGTTTGTCGGCCTAGGGCCACTGGTCATGGGAACAATCTCGTCTCCCAATCAACGTTCTGGAACTTTGTGCCATCAGGTGCTGCCCAGTGGATATGGCGATTGCATGGGCGCCCAGTCAGGTTTCAATCGGACAACGGCGTGATCATCAAGGCGGGATGAGAAGTTTGGCGGCGACGTAAGTGTCCCACACTCTGCGGTGGGCCAATCTTCACGTGCGGGCGATCTCCTCCGCCGTTCACATTCCAGGCGTAGAAAACTGGCAAGCAGATTACCTCAGCCGGCAGGTGCTGGATCAGAGAGAGTGGTCTCTAAACCCGGACGTCTTCTGTTAGATTTATCTGCGCTGGGGCACGCCAGACGTGGACCTGCTAGCATCTCGTATAAATCAGAAAGGTGCAGACCTTCATGAGCAGAAAGAGGGATCCTTTGGCGAACGCGACAGATGCTCTGGTGGCACCGTGGGCTTTGTATCGGCCCATCTATGCCTTTCACCCTCTCAAGCTTCTCCCGTGTTTGTTGTGCAGAATAAAGGCAGAGGGAATACCAGTCGTTCTCATCACTCCAGACTTCCCGCGGCGTCCTTGGTATGCAACGCGAGGACCTATTGTCCCAGGGGCCCATATTGCATCCTGCTTTTCCCTCTCTGGCTTTAACGGCCTGGCTATTGAATGCCAGGTGTTGAGGGACCAGGGTGTATCTGCTTCGGTGATACCTACTATGCTCAAAGCACGTAAGGCCACTTCCCGTAAGATATATCACCGCACCTGGAGGGCCTAAATCTCCTAGTGCAAGGATTGGGGGTGGAAACACTGTTCCTTCTCGGTCTCTAGGGTTCTTGCTTTTTCTGCAGAGTGGGTTCAATCAGAAGCTGACGTTGAGCATGATCAAGGGTCAGATCTCTGCTCTGGTGATCTTTTTTTCAGCGTCCATTGGCCGCGCATTCTTTGATCCGTACTTTTGTCCAGGGGGTTCGACATGACGCTCCCCAGGTACGTTCGCCCTTGGCGCCATAGGACCTTTAATCTGGTCCTCTCGGTGCTTCAGAAGCCGCCATTTGAGAATATCAGGGAAATCCCGTTACTTTTGCTCTCGCAAAATGTGGCTTTTTTATTTTTTTTTGTGGCTATCCCGTCCGCTTGTCGGGGTTGGTGGCTTTGTCTTGTAGGTCTCTGTATTTGTTCCTACATAAGGATAAGGCGGTCTTGCGCCCTCCACCTTCCTTTCTTCCGAAAAGTGGCGTCTTTTTCATATCCTGCATTGTGCCCGTGCCCATCTCATCCTAAGGAGGTTGCTCTGCACTCGTTGGATGTTGTTCGGGCTCTTTGGCCACGGCCTCCTTTCGGAGGTTGGATTCGCTGTTGTGGTGGATGGTCCACGCAAGGGCATGGCGGCCTCCTCGGCTACTATTTCACATAGGATTAGATAAACTGTAATATGTGCCTATGCTGTCAGGGGTTTAGAACCTCCCTTTCTGGTCACAGCTCACTCTACCAGGGCGATTAGCACTTCCTGGGCTTTCCTGCATCAAGCGTCTGTTTCTAAGGTGTCCCTAAGGTCAAGATGGAACTGCTGTCTGTCAATAAACGAAAGAGAAAACTGGATTTTTTTCTACTTACCGTAAAATCCCTTTCTCTGAGTTCATTGACGGACACAGCGCCTGCCCGTCCTATTTGTGGTTTGTAATGCTTGTTACGAACTGAGCTAGCTGTTGCAGGGTGGAGGGTTACTACCAGTGAGGACTGCCCCTGGGTGGGGCTGTGTCTGTTTTTTGATATTTGTTGTTCTGCCTAGTCCTACTCCTGAAGGTGGCGATATAACCCTAAGGTCAAGATGGAGCTGCTATGTCCGTCAGTGAACATGGAGAAAGGGATTTTACAGCAAGTAGAAAAAAAATCCAGTTTTTCTTGTTTTATTAAATAAGACTGCTGTGGTTGATATAGTGTTCATGAACACACGTGATTATTTGTAATTTTTTTTATTTTTTTTTTATTTTTTGTCGTACTTGTAAGTGGTACGCTTATAGGGTTCCAGGTAAAGATGCATGACCTTTCTTTTTTTTCAGTTTTATTATTCATGCAAACATGGTAGTGTGCATTCACAGCTTGATTTTCATGGAGCAGTGACCCCTGTTGTGTTATCGTGCCTGCATTAAAGGAGAGACTCAGCGTGTAGGCATTTGGAAATACGCGATTGTATTCAGCATACAATTTGATTTGTGTTACATCACATTTTATTACCTGCTGCATGGAAAATGATTAGTTTGCCACATTGGCAAAATTGTTGAACATCACTCTCTATCTCCATGGTTAACTGTGTGTATCAAAGTGGCTAAAGGGAATCTTTTTGTTGTCTGTTGCAACTGGTTTCTTTAATTCTTATAGTAGAATCTAGGGTTGTAAACAAAGACATTGATCATTTGCTGCAGCAAGTTCAGTTCCCCCGCTCTGATTAAATCAGTCATGATGTTATATTTGAACACTATTTGTATCCGTTTAAGGGGCAGAGTTTGTTCCGTAGTGATTTCTATTTGATCTGATAAATGCTTGGTTTACTGTAAATTAAATACAGTATATGGTGTGTCTTTGTGTATAGAGATAGATTATATATATATATATATATCTATATATATATCTATCTCTATCTAGCGATCTATATATCTCTATATCTCTATCTCCCCTTTTGGGTGATCACTGTACGTTGCAAGCACAGTGACAGGAAAATACACTGGGGTGGGGTCAGAAGTAGGCAGAACGGGCTGGAGGGGGATCAGTGCGGGGGAAGCAATTACAGGAGCCGATGCCCTGTGTCTATCCCTGCAGCAGCTGAAAGCCGGTGGGAGGGAGAGAAAGAGAGAGACTGGCATTCAGCTGCTGCAGAGAGCTGCACAGAGCATCTTTCTGTAATTGCCCCTCCATCTGACCAGACCGATTCCTCCTGCTGTTTCGGCCCCCCTGTGAGCCTGGGCCCCCTACAGGAGGACTGGTGGGGCCCCCCCCCATCAGCGGCCCTGCTAGGGCGGGCTGTGCTGATAAACAATTAGAGCCGACCCCCCCTGTCAGGAGGGCTGATCGGCTCTCATCTAGTCATGTCTGCAGATGCGAGTAGAGAAAAAGCTGATATGCAGCTTTTCCTGTTTTACACTGTGATGAGCTGTGATTCGTAACAGCTGATCACGTGGTAAAGCGCTTCTGACAGAAGCTCTTTACCACAATCAGAGATGCGGTGTGTCAGACTGATCCACCACATCACCGATCGGCGTGCTGCGCAGCCCCGCAGGCGTGTGCCGGCTTGTTATCCTGACTGGGCGTCATATGACATCCAGCAGGATAACGGAACCATTTCCCGGCAGTCATTCTGCATATGGCGGTAGGGAAGTGGTTAAACATATACCCACTGAAGTGACTAGCCTCAGGTGATAGAGACAAAACAAATCTTCCTAAGTTGCATCTGTATATCTGCAGCCCACTCTCCTATACAGCCTCCTAAGGCCTGGTTTACACTTCTAAAGGTTAGGTTCCACAGTGAGTATAACAAGCATGCTTTACCGCATATACAGACTGATTTTACTGTTGTGGGTTTAGTAACACTTTGATTCCCTTAGTCATATACACACGGTTGAGTGTGCTGCTTTACTCTGTTTCAGAAATTGTAGCCCATGTCCTTTTCGTGGTGCTTCACTGCATTTCCAAAGCCTTCATAGATGTCTATCACAGAGCTTTCTAACCGGACCTGCAATGGTACAGGGGCGCTTCAGAGTTGGCTCTGCTGAATCAACACACAGGGGAATTTGCAAAGCTTTAGTTAAGATTCCAAAAAGCATCATTAATAAAGACATAAACATGTTAAAGTGGCAGGAACTTTCACCACTTGCTATCCAGGCCAATTCTGGCACTCTTCTCCTACATGTACAGATCATAATTTTCTTGCTAGAAAATTACTTAGAACCCCCGAACATTATATATGTTTTTTTTAGCAGAGATCCTAGGGAATAAAATGGCGGTTGTTGCAACTTTTTATATCATGCGGTATTTGCGCAGCGATTTTTCAAAAGTTTCATGAATTAAAAAAAAAAAACAAAACGGTGAAGTTAGCCCAATTTTTTTTTCATAATGCGAAAGATTGTTACGCCGAGTAAATGGATACCTCACATGTAATGTTTTTAAAATTGCGCACACTCGTGGAATGGCGCCAAACTTTGGTACTTAAAAATCTCCATAGGCGATGCTTTAAAGTTTTTTTACAGGTTACATGTTTAGAGTTGCAGAGGAGGTCTTGGGCTAGAATTGTTGCTCTCACTCTAACGCATGTGGCGATACCGCATGTGTAATTTGAACGCCGTTTACATATGCAGGTGCAACTTGTGTATGCGCTCGCCTCTGTGCGCAAGCTCGTGTAGACGGGGGGCGCTTTCATTTTATTTTTATCACTTTTATTCCTATTACAAGGAATGTAAACATCCCTTGGAATAGGAAAAGTGTGTGACAGGTCCTCTATGGAGAGATGCGGGGTCTAGAAGACCCCACATCTCTCCTCCAGGCTGGAAAGGCTGAGATCAGAAAAAACCCAAAAACGAACGATCCCGGCCTTTCCAGTCGAGTTTGCTTGCATTGTTTACATCCAGTGACCCAGACATGGTGTGCGTCCGGGCCTCCGAGAGCCATAGAGATGACCGGGGACCATCTGTCCCTCAGAAATCTCTGGTACTTCCTTCCAGCGGCAGACTATTCCTTCTCCTGTTCACCGATCGCTCAGGTGAGTCGGGAGAAGCACTGGGGGGGAGGGCGGAGAACGTCCCCTCATGTCGCCTGTAAGAACGATCAAACTGCTGCTAATCGTTCTTACTGTGACTGGAATCGCCCGCTGAAAAAAATATCTCCATGATGCCTGCAGGTGCCGGCATCCTTGAGATCTAACCACTGACGGTGACCCAGCTATAAGTGATTAATGTGTGTTACTAATCAACGCAAATGTAAATGAGCCCTAAGGCTAGGTTCACACTGTTGCAGGTAGGCGCTGGTGTAGGACAGCGTGTAAATTGCATGTGCTCCCGCACCCAAAACACACTTATTTTGCAAATATTTGAGGGTGCCATTCACCACCAAGCATCTAAAAATGTAACTTGTTTTTGGGTGAAAGAAATTGCCTGTCACTCAAAACCAAAAACCCTTAAATGGGACTGTTTGGGACATCAACAACTTCGAAATTCTCGATGCCGAAAAAAGTCCCATTTAGAGGTTTTTGGTTTTGAGTGTTCTGCATTAGGGATGTGGGCATTCCGCTTCCCCCTTAAACAATAAATTGCCACAATAGTAAGAAATAGCCGGTCTGTCACCGGATGTGTGCTGGAGGCATGTGGCGATTCTGTGGTGTCTGCATATTACTCACGCAGATAGGAACCACACTTAGTAGTTTGGATTGAGCCTAGTAAACACTATAGATGGATATGCTTTGTTCATTTTTAATTTAATTTCTAATGAATTCCATTTTTTAAAGCGGTATTAAAAAAACAAACAAAAAAAATGGTCCCCCTGTAGGTTAAAGCCACAATGTGCTAGTATGCATTGGGGAAGGTGTTTGATCCAAATAGTGCTTAGCAGAGTTACGGTATTCTAACAAATGAAAGTGAAGTAAGTTACTTATACAAGGTTTGTTTATCCCCTTGTGTCCCCTGTGCTCCTGTGTCTCCTTCAAGAGAAGGATGAGAGCTAGTGGAATTCACTGATATCTGGGCTGAATGAACGCAATTTCAGATCTGCCAGAATTCTGGCATTGGTCTGGTAAGCAGCAGATCAGGGACCCTGCCTCCTATTTGCATGGGCTGAATGTAAAGAGGCATTGGGGGTTAAAAGACCCATGTAAAAAAAAAAAAAAAGTATTGGCGTTACCCAGAACAGTAAAGTCAATCTGTATATGCAGTAATGCATGCTTGTTATACTCACTGTGGAACCTAAGGGGTTACTCCTCAGCATTGTGTAAAAAGGCTGTTTGATCCTTTCTTCTGTGATCCTCACCTTCTTACACTGTCCCCAATCCATTTCCTGATAGTACAGAGCCTTGGGAACAAGCTGCACATGCTCAGTTTGGTGTGTAATGAGTGTTTTTTTTGTTTTTTTTTCTTTTTCTTGGAAGAGTGCATGTGATCAACACAGGGCCAATCACCACGGTCTAGACAGAGGTCAGGGTCGTCCTGCAGCTTCATAGGACAATTAGGGGAGAATGAAAACTTCTCCCACAAGCTTTAACCAGACACTGATAGCTGTCACAAGACTGCTATATACTGCTGATGAGAAAAGGTATTTAGCAGTTTGTTTACTAAAATAATTGCATTTCCATGTTCTGTGTCTACAATAAGTAGAAATGTAATGAATTTGTTAACGCACACCAATTAAACACCCCTTTTTTGTGATTGTGTATTCTAGTCTGTTATACTTTCCCCTATCCTCTGCCCTGAATGGTTTAAAGTGGTTGGTTGTCAAGTTATATGTAAAAAAAAAAACTTAGAACGATGCTGTAGCTGATGTCACGCCGTCATTTACGGCACACTTAGTGAAGAAACGGCCCAGTCGGGTCGTTTCTTCACTGCGCATGTGCCGATGACGTCGGCACATGCATATACAAGGAATATCTCCTAAACGGTGAAAGTTTAGGAGATATTCCCGGGACCTACAGGTAAGCCTGAATATAGGCTTACCTGTAGTTTAAAGTGGTTGTCATGACTTGACAACCACTAAGTGGAGACTTTAATTTTGTCCCCTAAATTTAAAAAATGTGAGGAGTTATCAGTTTTTTTTTTTTGCTGCTATCATAAACCATATTCTGTATATACTATATAGCTAATAGTGGACTTGCCATGCAGCTGTTATGTCAGAGTACAGAGCTTGAATTGCTGAGTGGAGCCTAGGGGGTCTAAGTAGACATCAAGGCCTCTAGTATCTATCTTCTGTTAACCCAGAGAAGGTATCACATTTAACACCTAAGTATTTTTGAATTCCCCATTAGAAAACGTGTACTAATATTTTGTACTAGTAAAATTCTTTACTTTTTCAATTCTGGCTTATTTTGCGTTCTAAACGTAATACTTGAGATTCAAGGTTACTTTGTTTTGCTATGTTTTTCATTAGGCAGTGTTATTATTTTGTTCTGGCAAATGACAAGACTCCACTGAGTTCTCTTCATTTCATGGAGTTACACAGCAAGCACAGATTTGTAAAATCCTTGGACAGGACAGTAATGAGACAGTCTTCCTTTTATTGCAAGACTTTATATTGCTTTTTGTTATGTACCTGTTAAGTCTTTTTCATTTTTTTTTAACCTGTTAATTATTTATTGCTAAGCTTTACTTCTCTGTTAGAGGCACCTTGCGCTACAGAATTATTGGAGTAGATAAATATGTTTTTGTTTCAGAAGCCAGTCAGCCCTGGTTTACTGTGTTTAGATACTTTACCTCATTCTCAGCTTCTGACTTTTTTGTTTGAATTTTGTTCACTTAAAGCGGTAGTAAACCCCCACTACTGTTTTTACCTATATGTAAGCCTATAATAAGGCTTACTTGTAGGTAAAATGAATATCTCCGAAACCTAAATGGTTTAGGAGATATTTGCCCTGCATGCAGCCGCTGACATTAGCGGTGCATGCGCTCTGATGATCTGGCGGAGGCTGCCAGAAAATCTGAGCTGGCTGAAAGAAGAGCTCCCACGCGCATACGGAGCCGCATACCCGGAAGAAAGAAGAGGACCATCATGTCAGCGTCCTTAGCACTGACTGACTCGGGCATCGGGGCCTCGTTCTGAGGTAAGTATTTCATAACATGTTAGTATGCGATGCATACTAACACATTATGCTGTTATCTTGCAGAATTTTTTTTTTTTTTTTTCAGGCGAGTTTACTACCGCTTTAAAGCAGTAGTGAAGGGGGTACCTAGTTTTGACAGGTGCCCAACTCCCACTTCCGTTCGGCCACCCTCCCTCCCTGCAATCACCTGGGACACATCACAGGTCCCAGAAGATTGCCTGGCCACTGAGAAGGCGCAGTATGCAACCGGCTGTGAAGCCGCTAGCTGTCACAGCCAGGTGCCCACACTTGAAATGCCGGCGAATAGGAGAGGAGTGAGGGTTTGGGAGGCCGCATTGCTTGATCGTGGAACAGGTGAGTGTATTTATTAAAAGTCAGCAGCTACACTTTTATTTAGCCGCTGACTTTTAATGAGCTTAAAACGACTGGAACACCGCTTTAAAGCAGAACTACATTGCATTCGAGCACCACAAACCAAAAACGCTATTTAATTAATTTTTTTAATATTCAAAAGCCAGCTCCCCCACCCATCCATGTCTCCATGCTTTATTTTGCTGAGAAATCCCTTTGACAAACACCCCCTAGCATTTCTGGCCATCTTGAATAAGGGCAGCATATTCATGTAGCATTTACTTCCTGGATTCCATCTGCCTTCAGCTCCCAGGCATGCATGCAGCAAAGTGTGCTTAGCTGAGAACCCCCCCCCCCCCCTTCTGTCCTCCCAGAGGACTTCTGGGATGTGTGACATAATTTGCCTAGGCAAGAAACCATGAAGTAACTGACGAAATGTAGAAAAAAAACATTTAAAACTAGTAAATCTGATATACGTACCTATCTGTTTACGAATGCTAGCTGCATAAGGATTAAAAAGTCAATGTTGAATGAGAGTAGGGAGAAGTTCTGCTTTAAGCAGGCAGGGAGAGCTTATTTTTTGTTAAACCACCATGTTGAACTAAATAAAACAAACCTCAGATACCTGCATCCACACAAATGATATGGATGTAGGAATCTCCCCCATTGTGCTCTCCATGTTATTCAATGGCCTCACACACGCACGCACACAAGTTTTTGAGCTGCAAAAAAACCCCAGGACCAGTGCGTTCTGAAGCTCCAGCGTTAGAGCTGTTTTGACGCGGATGCCGGTA
>BLSH010490079.1:709367-727797 GCA_018402905.1 Glandirana rugosa
CCTTTTTTTGACTGCAAAACGAACCGCAAAACGTAACTGCAGTTACGTGCTAAAAAGTGCGATCGAAAAACGCCGCAAAAGACGGAGATAAGTTTTAGTTACCAAGGCTATTCAAATCAATGGGCTCCCATAGGGAACCATTGATTTTGAATAGAGGCAGAAAACGCCGCAAAAAGCTAGCGTGAAAAATCGTGCATTGACGTCAATGCAAAACGCCAAGCAAAACGTCAGTTTTTTTCCCCTGACGTCAGGCCCGGCGTTTTGCTTATTTTTGTGCAAACGCCCGTGTGTATGAGGCCTAAGGCTGTCTCCCTTTATGCTAGATGTTACAGAGCGAGATTGCAGTAAAAGCAGCAGCATTTTACTATTGGGCTTCATGCACACAGGACGTTTTTTGACTGTTTTTTAGCAGCTGTTTTCAGCTGCAGATGTTTTTTTCTGCAGGCAATAAACCCTCCATCATGTCATCCTATGTGTTCATGCACACATAGGCTGTTATCAACTGTTTTTAGCAGTGACTTTTGAGCTGTAAAAAAAAAACCCAAGACCAGAGGTCGTTTTTCAGCTGTAGAAACGCTCTGACGCCCACTTATGCCAATTAACGCTTACTAAAGTTTTTGGACGTTTTTATTTCATTCATTTTTTTTGGTTTTCATGCACAAATGTGTTTTACTTAGGTAATGGGAGTTACTAATATCAGAGAGGTGGTCTACAGCTCAAAAACGCCCAAAAACGCCACTGCTCAAAAATGGCCATTAACGCTCACTAACTCCAGTGCAAAAATGCTCACAAAAGTTAAAAAACGCTCAAAGTCACTGATAAGCTACTGATGGTTTTTGGCTGTCCTGTGTGCATGAAGCGTAAAAAAAACAGCCAAAAAGTGTCAGTAGCTTATCAGGGATGTTTTCGGCTTTTACCAGCATTATATTACTGCCGTTTTTTTGCAGTTTTCCCGTTTTTAAAGGGCCAGCGTGTTTTTTTTTTTTTTTTTTTAATTTTTTTTTTATTTTTTTTTTTCAATTGGTCTAAAACGTCCAAAAACGTTGGAGATTGACATTTTTGGGCGTTTTTGGACGTTTTTTAGTGTTTGAACGTTTTTACAGCTGAAAACAGTCCAAAAAACCCTCAGCTCTTGGGGGTTTTTTTACAGCTCAAAAGCATCCCTGCTAAAAACAGTTGATAACAGCCTATGTGTGCATGAACACATAGGATAACACGATGGAGGGTTTAATGACTGTAGAAAAAAAAAAAGTCTGCAGCTGAAAACAGCTGCTGAAAAAGTAAAAAAAACGTCCTGTGTGCATGAGGCCTTGCATTGGAAGGTGTTTGCCTCTGGTGGGATGAGTAGAGCCATATAGTCTGGTCCCTCTAGACCAGACTTTCTCAACCTTTTCACTGCAGAGGAACCCTTGAAAAACCCTTTCCAGTCTCAGGGAACCCCTCCTAAAAATGACTAGATCTACAACTCCTGATACATTAGTGTGAAAGTCAGTGGGAAGAATGCTCCTTACACTTGTGGTCATTGGGAAGCATTTCCCCTTAAAAATAGCTAAAAAGATCAATGGCCCTAATGAAAACTTATGTAAGATGCAGAAATTGCTCAAGGAACCCCTAGCAACAGCTGGAGGAACCCTGGTTGAGAAACCCTGCTCTAGACATGCTCTATAAATTGTAGTACTAAATGATATTTGATGTGTGGAAGTAAAGTATATTAGAGCTAGCCTAACCTTCCTCTACAGAACAGTTAAGCGCTAGAATGACATCCTAACTTAGTTGCTGAAACTCTTGCCTTGTTTGGCCTGGAGTGTGGTACAGGATAGAAAATTATGTAGTAACCTGTAACTCCAGTATAAGCTCTTTCAGCTTGTGGATTGGGAGCATGAATGCATGATCACAGCACTACTTTTTGGAAGAACTCATTTCTAGAAAAAGTGTGCTAGGGATGTTTTTAAAACTACCCTGGAGGATGTTCATATGTGTAACTGAGATAAAAATTTGAGGCTTTGAGCAATTTAAATGAGCTTAGCTGTTGTATTGTTTACCATATATTCAAAGTATTTAAGTGTGTTTGAAATCCACATAACTATACCAACTCCTTTTACCACCTTTTACAGGTCTCCCTCAAAGGGACAGTTCCAGTTTTTTGGCCCGGGATGGATGATCAGAAACCATCCAGCGAGGATAAGGAATCTGAAGCATCAGGTAAGGCAATGCTGCCATGTAGGTGTGCCATCTTGGGTACAGACTTGAGACAAGAAACCATAGATCCTTGAGAGCTAAAACTGTGGGTCAACCCACCTGAGCGTAAATATATTATAATATGACCAAACCCAGTGCAGCTGACCAAAGGCCAATTGAAATTTGGTATGGAAAGGAGATACTGGTGGACAGCGCTCAATGGGTTGGATATCGGGATAATGCGAGAGTCAGTATAGCCATGAGCGAATAAAGGCTATGTTTTTTTTTATTCCTTCAATAAACAGTGATGAGCAAAATAAGATGAGCCAACTATACCACTTTGAGACCTTAAGTGGTATCGTTGGCTCATTTTATTTTTTTACTCATCGCTTAGTTTATTGAAGGAATAAACACATTGCCTTTATTCACTCATGGCTATACTGACTCTCATTATCCTGATATCCAACCCATTGAGTGCTGTCCACCATTATATCTCCTTTCCACAGACTTGAGACAGATGCCTGTAGAGCCATTATGTACATGACTCAAATTCATAGTCCACTCACATAGGTGTAATTTTAGCCTATAGAACCTGATATACAATACAGTGCAAAAGTTTTAGGCAGGTGTGAAAAATGCTATATATTAAGAATGCTTTCAGAAGTAGAAGTTTATAGTTTAATAAATAGGTACGCTTTAAATCCTTGGGATATGTGGAGAGTATGCCCGCATTCCTATACATAAATTAGAAAAGCAAACCCTCTAGTGGGACTTTGAAGGGCATAGACTCCACTAAGACTAGATACAAAATAGTAAAAAAATTATTTTGTTTATTACAAAAATGAAAAGTTAAGGGGAACAGAAAGGGGGAAGAATGAGGTGGGGTACACAGAAACCCAATGTACAAAACAATAATACATTAAAATGCAACAAGTACATATAGCAGAACCACTTATTTACTGCACTACTGTGTAATTGAAACAGAGTGCAATCCAGCGCACTTCAAGATCGTGCTTTGTTCCTCTTAATCAGGGGAAAGTGGTGGTGTTACTCATTAATCTCGTTCAGACAATTGTATAGCATAAATGTATGTTCTCATATAGGACTAGTGCAGGTTAAAAGCAGGAAGAAAGGATGCTGCTGCCACTGGTGTCGGGTCATCCACAGGGGTGAGAGGCGAGAGCCGGTCCCAGTGTTCCCACCCAAATGGGGGGGGGGAAGAGAGGGGGGCATAGGGGCACCCCGCCCAGGATGTGATCGGCCTCCAAAGCGCCCACCAAGGGGAGGCTGCCCGGCTGTATGGGTCAGCCCTTGCTGTCTAGGGTATATATAGATACGGTAGAGACTTTTGAGAAGTCTGACCGTAGGCGGTTGAAAACATGGAGTAGCAGTGAGTGCCTATGTGTATGACGTATCAGGTTGGTATAGTAGACCCTGCTGCTGTCGAGAGGAGCGGGCTGCACATCTGGAGATCTTGCATGTGCATCTGTGACGCTCGCTGTACAATCTCCTCATTCTGTGAATGGACGTAGTGTATAATCCATACACAAGGTCCTATCTGACCAGTATACTATACCAACCTGATACGTCATACACATAGGCACTCGCTCCTACTTCATGTTTTCCAACCGCCTACGGCCCGACTTCTTAACCATCTCTACTGTATTTATATATACCCTAGACAGCAAGAGCTTGTGGAGAATCCGCCGCTGAGATCACTTTAATCTGAAAGAGGACCGCCCACCGTTTTTAAAAATACCACGGTTGTGGTAGCTATCAAGTACTGCCGTATATACATGGTGGACGGTCTGGAAGGGGTTAATCACCACTGAGGTGGGTTTTTTTTTTGTTTTTTTTTTTGCGCTGTAAACGAAAGACTGGAGATTTTGTAAAAAAAAAAGAAATTTAATTTTCTTAATTTCTATTATAAAATTTTGCGAATTAGTAATTTTTATTCATAAATCTTGGCCAAAATTTATAGTGCTATATATCTTTGGTAAATATAACCCAAATTGTTGTATATTATTTGGTCTTTGTGATAGTTTAAGGCTAGGTTCACACATTGGCTTGCGTTTTCATCTGTTTCTGCACTGTATGGATTCTAATATTGACTAGGAGTGCGGCCATCCGGAATTTTCTTCATTTCACATTCAGTGTGCATACTGAGCCGGCACCCACGGGGACACCTTAAGGTACTAGATCACATTGGGAGTACTTTTTTTTTCTCACACTAGTCTGACGTAAAACTGGTCTGACTTTGATCCTAATTTGCTCTGCGACTTGTGTCCTACAATGGTCCGTTGTCGGTCCGACTTCTGTGAACTGGATCCCACTTTGATCCCGACAATACCAGGCACCTTGTGCTCTGGGGATCTTGCAGGGGAATCCCCATCAAATTAAAAAAAAAAAAATGCATGGGATTCTGCCCCCAAGAGCACACCAAGCCCTTCGGCCTGGTATGGATTTTCCGGACAACCCTTGCCGGTGGTTGTCGGGGTCTGCGGGTGGTGGGCTTATCGGATTCCGGAAGCCCCTTTTAACAAGGGGGGGGCCCAGATTCCGCCCCCCCCCCCCACCCTATGTGAATGAGTATTTTATTAAATCAGCTACGGCGCCTTCTCCCTCTCCGCAGCGTATTCGGCTCTTTTGCAGGGTCTTCTGCCTCTCCGCGGCATCTTCAACTTTCTTGCGGGGTCTTCTCCGCTGTCTTCTTCCTCTGTTCTTCCGATGTTGACTGAACGCGCTCTCTCGCACTAATGGTGGGTCCGCGCTGCGCAATGACTTATATTGGCAATGGGCAGGGGCACCCGGTTGCCCCGCCCCCTTGTGACATCACCACACCATCATGCCCCGGGCGGTGATCTCACAAGCGGGCGGGGCATCTGGATGATGGAGAGTGGGGGACCCCACTCCGTTTTTTGGCATGGGGGCACCCCTTAAAATCCATACCAGACCAAAGGGCCTGGTATGCCGTTTAAAAAAAAAAAATTGGTGTGGGGTTTCCCTTCAGGATTCTCAGAGCACAAGTTGCATGCCAAAGTCGGATCAGTTAATACAATGATTCGACTTCAGTGATATTCAATGGGCTGAAGTAGGATCAAAGTTGGACAAAAGTAGTACAGGAACCTTTTTCAAAGTTGGTCTGACTTGTGTGGTACCAGTTAAGACGGCTCTCATAGGTTATTTCTCACACACAGCATATGCAATCCACAAATTACACCCCAAACACATTCTACTACTGCCCCGAGTATGGCGATACTACATGTGTGAGACTTTTACACAGTCTGGCCACATAGAGAGGCTCAACATGCAGGGAGCACCATCAGGTGTTCTAGGGACATAAAATACACATTTAATTTCTTGACTACCTCTTGCAATTTTGAAGGTCCTTGAGCACCAGGACAATGGAAATGCCCAAAAAATTACCCCATTTTGGAAAGCAAACACCCCAACGTATATTCTATGAGGCATGAGTCTTTTGACCATTTTTTTCCCACAAGTTTTTGGAAAATGTGGAAAGAAAATTAAAAATGTGTTCTAGCGGGGATGCAGGGACCAGTCCATTTCGTAACATGGTTACACCTTGAATATGGGTGTAATATGTTACGAAGCCTCTGGCAGAAGTGGACAAGGAAGCCTTGCCTTGGCCACCAGCAAGGGAGGGATGGAGCTGTGGATACCGGGAGCCGCTGTCAGTGGAACGAATGCCGAAGATGGAACCAAAGCCTGGGTGTAGAAGCTGCCTGGCGTCAATGGTGAGCTGGAACAGGAACATGTTTTAAAGAAAACTTGCTTCTTCAGGCTGAAGACTTTATGCAGGTGTAAGAATTGATGCTGGTTTGAAACCAAAAGATAGTCGCACCAAATATTAATTTGATTTAACTATTTCTTCTGTTTGCTCACTTTGCATGCTGTAAATTAATAAAAATAAGCAATTGAAATTATATATTTTTTAACCGCTTGCCGACCGCTGATCGGCAATTGACAGCGACAAAGTGGCTCTGTAACGCAAAACGCCGTCATACAGAGCCACTGTGAGCGCGCGCTCACTGTGTTCGGGGGGGGGCCAGGGAGAGGGTGCGGCGGCTTCGATTGCCGCCGGCCACCCGCGATGCCCCCCCCGGAGTGAAGGAGCGGAGGTCCGTGTAAGTAAACACGGACCTCCGCTCTGTGTGAGGGGGAAGGGCTCTGATCACAGCCTTCCTGTACACGAAGGCTGTGACCACTTCCCTTCCCCAGCTAGGCAAGCCCCCCCACAGTTAGAACACGCCCAGGGAACATAACCCTTAGCACGCCCCCTGCAGGTTAACCCCTTCACTGCCAATGGCATTTACACAGTAATCAGTGCATTTTTATAGCACTGATCGCTGTATAAATGCCAATGGTCCCAAAAAAGTGTCAAAATGTTCCGACATGTCCGCTGAAATATCGCAGTACCGCAAAAAATCGCAGATCGCCGCCATTACTAGTAAAAAATAAAAAAAAAATAAAAACCCCAAAAATGAATTCTCATCATCCGTAAACGCGACCTCTTTTGCGCAAACCAATCAATAAACGCCGATTGCGATTTTTTTTTTATCGCAAATATGAGGAAGAATATAAATCGTCCAAAAACGGTGAAAAAGTTTTTTTATATTTTTTTTTTTGGATTTGTATTCTAGCAAAAAGTAAGAAATTTGGGTTTTTTTGCAAAATTGTCGCTGTTGTTTTGTTTATAGCGGCGATCAGAAATGACGCAGAGGTGATCAAATACCACCAAAAGAAAGCTCTATTTGTGGGAAAAAAATGACGCAAATTTCATTTGGGTACAACGCCGCACGACCGCGCAATTGTAAGTTAAAGCGACGCAGCGCCGAATCGCAAAAAGGGCTCCGGTCCTAAAGCTTGAAATCCTTCCGGGGCTGAAGTGGTTAAAGCATTTTTGCTTTTACAGAATTCACACCTGCCTAAAACGTTTGCACATTACTGTATATTTTTGCAAAATTATTTAACCACTTCAGATCCTAGGACGTCCATGGACGTCCTGGGATTTCAGTGGTGATATCTCAATGATGCCGGCACCTGCAGGCATCATTGAGGTATCATTTTTTTCCTCAGGCGATTTCCATCACCGTAAGAACGATCATAGCGGCAGGTCAGCCGCTTGATCGTTCTTACAGGCGGCGGGAGGGGATGCCCCCCCCCTCCCGCCGCCCTCCGGTGCTTCTCCCGGCTCACCTGAGCGATCGGTGACCGGGAGAAAGAATCGCCTGCCACCGGATGCTAGTGCCAGAGATTTCCGAGGGACAGATGTCCCTCGGTCATCTCTATGGCTCTCGGAGGCCCGGGCGCACGTCGTGACGTCACTTCCGGGTCTCCGAAGTAAACAACAGCCGTTAAAGGGGAAGGAAAGGCTGAGATCGTCTGTTTTTTTTTTTTTTTCTGATCTCAGCCTTTCCAGCCTGTAGGATAGATGTAGGGTCTTATAGACCCTGCATCTGTCCATAAAGAGGACCTGTCACTCACTTTTCCTATTACAAGGGATGTTTACATTCCTTGTAATAGGAATAAAAGTGATCAAAAAAAAAAATTAAAGTGAAAGTGTAAAAATAAAAAATAATAAAAGTAAAATAAGAAATAAATAATAAAAAAATATTTTTAAAGCGCCCCGTCCCTGCGAGCTCGCACACAGAAGCGAACGCATGCGTAAGTCGCGCCCGCATATGTAAACGGTGTCCAAACCACACATGTGAGGTATCGCCGCGTGCGTTAGAGTGAGAGCAATAATTCTAGCCCAAGACCTCCTCTGTAACTCAAAACACCTAACCTGTAAAAATTTTTAAAGCAGCGCCTATGGAGATTTTTAATAACCAAAGTTCGGTGCCATTCCACAAGTTTGCGCAATTTTAAAATGTGACATGTTTGGTATCTATTTACTCGGCGTAACATCATCTTTCACATTATGAAAAAAAATTGGGCTAACTTTACTGTTTTGATTTTTTTTAGTTCACGAAACTGTTCGAAAAATCGCTGCGCAAATACCGCATGACATAAAAAGCTGCAACAACCGCCATTTTATTCCCTAGAATCTTTGCTAAAAAACCATATGTAATGTTTGGGGGGTCTGAGTAATTTTCTAGCAAAAAAAAAATGATGATTTGTACATGTAGGAGAGGAGTGCCAGAAATGGCCGGGATATGAAGGGGTTAAACTGCAATAATTATGTTTCTATCTTCCTCTCTTTGAGATTTATTAATCTTCCTTTTTTAGCTGATGAAAATGGCTCTGATGTGGCCTGTGAAGCAGCGGAGCCTTGCAGTCCATCTTCAATCAACCCATCTCCAGAGGATGGTATTTTCCGAGACCCACGGTGTAGCAGGTATTGACCGGGTTAAGCAGCTATGAATTTCTAAAAAAAAAATAAAACAAAACAAAAATATTGTTACTTTGCTTGTGGCCATGCCAGTGAAAAACTGTACAACTTCTTAGAAGGTGTGAAATTGTGCTTTTTCTTTAGTTAAAGCTATGAGAATATTTCTCCTGATGAAATATAAAAATTGTTCTGTTTTCCGTCTTTGTATAGTGGTACTTTTACAAGGCGTTGTGCTTTGTGCAATTGTGGTGAATGGAGCCCCCAGGGACATCGCAAACTCTTAAGATTTGATCCTTCACCTAGCCGCCCACCGCTGAATCCAGCCCTCTGTCGGAAGCATGAGATTGGCACTCCGTGCTTGGACCCAACTGTAATTGGTTTTGAAGAATCTGTGTTACCAGAGGAGCTTTTTGAACCCTCAGGTGAGGAGGTATTAACAGACACAAGTTTGAAAAAACATTGCGGACCTAGTTACCAGCCTAATTATTTATTTTTTCTATTGGTTGAACTAGATGGTTGTGTGTGTTATATATATATATATATTTTGAACTTTTTAACCTTAAAGGAGTTGAAAAACCTCCTGTACTGCAGCAGCCCCCCTTTTACTTACCTGAGACCGATCGTTCCAGCAACGGGGACGAGCACCCTCCAGCCGGTTTCTCGGGTCCTCATTGGATAGATTGATAGCAGCAGGAGCCATTGGCTCCCACTGCTGTCAATCAAATCCAGTGACGACGAGAGCCAGGGGGTGGAGCCGAGTCCTGCTGTCTGTCAATGGACACAGCAGCAGGACACAGGCCCGCACGAGTACCCGAGGGAGAGCGGCTCTCCAACGGGGCACTCGAGAAGAGGGGCAGTCAGGAGGGCCGCTGAGGGACCCCAGAAGAGGAGGATCGGGGCCACTCTGTGTTTTAAAAAAACAAACCTTTTACATATCCTTTAAATTTTTTTTTTTCCTGAAACAGGACATTGCTGGGTTCATTATTGGTGTGCATTGTGGTCGCATGGAGTTCAGAAAGTGGAAGGGACTGGACTTGTTCATGTTGATAAAGCTGTATTCTCAGGGATATCACAGGTAGGTGTACATGTACAAAATAGAGGATTTTTTTCTTTTCAGGTATAATTAAATGCAAGAACAAAAACCTAATGCAACTTCACTAGTCCTTAGATTTGGTGGCTGAATTACCGTAATTTGAATTGTTCAAGCTAGTAACGTTTTCAGCAACTACATAAAAAAAATCAAATTTTTGGAATTGTCGGCAATGCAGTGTCCTTGTCACTTTCTATGGGCTGTACAGAAAGCGAACTAATTTTATCTATCTTATACAAATTAGTTATACCATCACCCCTATATAATAGAGATACTTAAGGGCACATGTATTTGAAGTCCAGGCTGGGTGGCAACCGTTGCTTTCTCCATAGATACAGTTAAGGAGGGAGTGCAGCTAACCAGGGAGCGTGTGTTATTTACAGGATTACCAGGTAAAATTAATGAGGAAAAATCCTGGACAAAGAAAACAAATGCAGCCACCACTTTTAAGGATCGGTAAACTGCAATACGGTATATTTTTTGTTTTGGTTTTATATGCGCTTTAAGATGTTTGGAGGATGGCGAACAGAACCCAGATTTCTGTCTGCTTTTGTGCGTTAGGTGTACCTTGAGTCTGCAGAAACTTTGTATTAATCTGATGGCTTAATGCAGATCAGAAATATTTTGGCTTCTGCATTACATTATAGTAAATGTAGAGCGTTTGACCCAAAATGTAACAGAGAATATTGGAATACCCCTTTTACATGTAAAAAGTGCACAAACCTCTAAGTTGGCCCTGTCTTGATGAGTCTGCCTAATCAAAAACAGAACTACAGTGGTGCGTATATGGAGACCATGAGAATATCTCATGCTCTTCAAAAGAAAAGTTACCTCATTTATTATCTGGGTGGATTTGATTTAAATCAAGTCGATTTTAAATCACTAGTAAAAAGGCTCGATTTAAATCAAGTCAATTTAAATCATAATTTTTAAAGAGCAACTGTCATCTCTGTTCTGCAGCCGCTCCTCCTCTGACCCACTGTTAACTCACCAACAGTCCCATTCACTTTGATGGGAAGGCTGGTGATGCGGCAGTGACACAACAAGGTGAGGAACGTGGAGGCAGCAGGTGACTGGATGCCCGCTAACAGGCGCTGCCCTGATTGATCTGAAATGACAGGTGCTCTTTAAATGTAATGACTTATTCTTGCTGGTAGTTAGAATCTTTAATATTTGCAAACAAAATGAAGGTTTCCTATTTAGAGTAATAAGCTGTCTGATTAACCGCTTCCACACCGCGCGCAGTATATTTACTGCGGCAGTGTGGATGCATCCCGCGAATCGCCGTAAATGGCGATTTGTGGCGTGGCCACTAGGGGGTGTGTACTCCCGGAGGAGTGTGCCCGCGGCTTGGGCGAACTGCTGATGTAAACACGGCGGTTCCCCTGCTCTGTCAGTGCGGGCATAAGAGATCTACTGATCCCTGTCACTGGGATCACAGCCTAGCCCCCCCCACAGTTAGAACACACCTAAGGAACACTGTTAACCCCTAGATCTCCCCCTGCCGGTTAACCTCTTCACTGCCAATGACATTTATACAGTAATCAGTGGATATTTACATTTCTGATCGCTGTATAAATGTCATTGGTCCCAAAAAGGTGTCAAAATGGTCTGACATGTCTGCCCCAATATCGCAGTACCGCTAAAAATCGCAGATCGCCGCCATTACTAGTAAAAAATAAAAATAAAAACCCCTGAATTGAATTCTCATCCGTAAACGCGGCCACTTTTGCGCAAACCAATCAAACACCGATTTTTTTTTTTTTTTTTTTTTTTTTAATAATTTTTTTTCCACAAATATGAGGAAGAATATAAATCTGCCAAAACCGATGAAAAAAAAATGTTTTTTTTATTTATATATATATATATATATTTTTTTTTTTTTTTGGATTTGTATTTTAGCAAAAAGTAAACTTTTTTTTGCAAAATTGTAGCTTTTTTTTGTTTATAACGGTTATCGGAAATGACGCAGAGGGGATCAAATACCACCAAAAGAAAGCTCTATTTGTGGGGGGAAAAAAAGGACACAAATTTTTGTTTTGGGTACAACGTCGCACGACCGCACAATTGTCAGTTAAAGCGACGCAGTGCCGAAAAAAGTGCTCTGGTCCTAACCTGGGAAATCCTTCCGGGGGTGAAGTGGTTAAAACAGCGATATCAGAACTGATTCACTCATACAGTTTGTAATGTACATATATGTGCAAAACAATGGGATAAAGGAATTTTCCTGAACTTTGTTTTATCTCATGGTTACTGTGAAATTGTGTGAATGCATCGACACAGTGCATGTTCTCTCAGACTGCAGAGCTTGGATTCATTGAATGAGTTTACCAAAAATGTAAATATTGCAGAATATACAGCCTCATGCTACATAACTAAGCTCCATTTCATGCTAAATAAGTGAAACTATTAATGTATCTTAAATAGAAAACTATCTTTAGATAGATTTTTTACTCCAAAAGCATTTTATTAAAATAAATTTGATCAAATCCGATTAAAATAATAAAAAAATACGTTTGAAATAAAAAAAAAACTTTTTTTTCTTTTTTTTTTATCATTGATTTTTTTTTTTTTTTATCCACCCTTTTTATTATTTTCTTAAATATGCACAGTGGTAAAGGATAAGTTCACCTTCAGTGTTAGACTCTGCCACACTGCCCCTTCAGCTTTCTGCATGTACCTCTGTACTGGCTTTCAGCTTGAAAGCTGGGAGGGGGTTTGTGCATGGACTACAAATGTGCTCATCAGCTCGCTCAGTCCATTCAAACTACAAGTGGCAGGCGGGTCTTTTAGTTTCACTCACAGATCTCTGTAAATTGAATCAAGTGCTGATTTTAAAATGTTACCATGGCTGAGGGAGCGAGGAACCCCCACCCGCTGTCACAGGGGAGGGGGGGGGGGGTAAACCTATTCAAAAGGTGAACTTATGCCCGTCCTAAACCCGGAAGCAAGCAGCAACAGCCCGTCTACAGTACATGGCGGGTGGTCTGCAAGTGGTTAAGTAGTAACATACATAAACCTATAATAGCAGCCCTTAATGTCACAGTAATTGGGTTCTTTTTCTGAACCATCTACCATCTTAACCATCTACAGTTTTTGGATAGTGCTTTACTTGTAGGAGTTGAGTATGCATGTGTTCATGTCCTGTATGTTTGATTATTTTCTCTTGCAGAAATGTGAATACTGTAATCGGATGGGTGCTACCATTCAGTGCCACTCCACAGGGTGTTTGCACCGATATCATATTCCATGTGCTGCCGCAAGTGGATCCTTCCAGTCAATGAAGACCCTAAAACTGCTGTGCACAGAACATGTTGCCGAAGCTGTTGCATTGGGTTAGTTTGGATGTGGAAACTTTTTTTTATACACGTTTTTTTATATTCCTGAAAAAAATCACTGATAGCTTGTTTTTTTTAATGCTCATGTTCTTTTTTTTAAACTAAACTATGATGAAAATTGTATAGGGACTATGTACACTTAAACTCATAGTTCACCTATGCAGATAAGGGGTGCCTGTAGATAAAAACAAACTGCAACTTTAACCAAAGTTGAATAATGCCCTTGCTATAAATGTTGGCCATCATCGCATCATCCCGTCTTGCCTTGTTGCTTGGACAGTGCTAAAAGATTTCTAGCTTTTACTTTTCACCCCCACCAAGGCAGGAATGATGTAATCTCTGGCAGTTTTTCAGACAGGCTTCAAGAGGTTCCAAAATGGCCTACACCTGTAGCAACTTTGGTCAAAGCTGCACAGTTTGTTTTCATGTTCAGGGAGCCCTTAATTGGCATAGGTGAAGTATGCCTTTTATCTTGTGTGTGTGTGTGTTTTTTTTTATTTTTTTTTTACGGTTTTCCTTTTACTAAGAAAATCCAGTCTCTGAAGGGCAACCTCACTAAGGCTGGATTCACACCTATGCATTTTTAGTGCTTTTTGCATTTTGCAGATTTGCACTGCAGCCCATTTAACATGGTTTCCTATGGAACACATTCTGCAGTGCAAATCTGCAAAATGCACTAAAAATGCATAAGTGTGAATCCAGCCTAAGACTGGATTGTTGAATTTAGAGGGGTCTCCAAAGTAGTCAACTCACTCAATTTTAACTTTCCTCTGCACTGAATCCACCATTGCAAGGCCCAACCTAAGCCATTTTTTAGACTTTGTCCTTCTATGCCCTGACACCTAGTGGTTGCATAAAAGTGTGCAGATTGACAGTTTCCTGAATTGGCTTATGTTAAGAAACCCAAGTCCGTGTGTGTGTTTTTTTTTTTTTTTCTTCCAACCAGTAGGTTGAACGGAAAAACTCACTCATTGTGGATGGGAGAATCCCCCACTGAGCTATTGTATTCTGACCCAGCTGTACATTGTTCAGCGTTGCAGACTATAGCTGATCAAGAAGGGAAAATCCAACAGGGAGTTTGTATAGAAGTCGATCAATAGTAAAAATTTGAGGAAATGTGGGTAATTAACATTGAAGCCTAATTTCTAACCACTTAAAATCCTAACTTTATTTAGGTCACCAGATTGTTTATAGATGTGTTTCCACTGAGAACGGATATCAACAGCATCTTGGTATATGAGCCAAAGTAGAATGCCTGCTGCTTTGAATAATCACTGCAGCAGTCATTGTACTGGTAATTTGTTGTATATGTATGACACTATAAGACCCCTTTCACACTGGGGCTGCGGCCATGTTCGCGGTAAAGCGCAGCTCGTTTTAGCGACACTTTACCGCTGTTTAAGCGGTGCTTTTGCGCCACTTTTCAGCTGCTAGCGGGGTGCTTTTAACCCCTAAAAAGGGGTTAAAAACTCCTGTGTTGTGGCGCTTCCAAAGCGCTGTCCATTCATTGCAATGGGCAGGGGTGTGTTGTATACAGTGCTTCCAATCCTCTCTAAAGATGCTGCTTGCAGGACTTTTCGGAACGTCACCGCTGGGGTGTGAAAGCACCCATTGCACTGAATGGGAGGCAGTTTTCAGGCACTTTACAGGCGCTATTTCTAGTGCTAAAACTCCTCAAAACTGCCTCAGTGTGAAAGGGGTCTAAGATTTACAAAATCATACTTATGTAGATTGATCAAATCCCAACTGTCGCAAACCTGAAAATAACAGATTTGTTTTTTAGTTTTCTGGTGAATTTTAATGGCAATGTATCCCTCATTTAACATTTTCACCCCACCTCTTAAAAACTTGTACACACTATCAGAAAATCGTATGCAGAATACTTCTTTCAAAGCGATCAATCAATAATCTGATCATTAATACACCGCTTTCGAGAGCTGATCACATTTTATCCGAAATTATCTGAAGGGACCAATACAAAATGTTTTCTTGTAAGATACCAGAACATATGATTTTCATTAAATCAGTACGGTGTTTGCCGAAAATACAATGCATTACATCACTTCCGAAGTTGTATTCTGTCGTATGAGAATTTTTTCGTAAATTGAGTAACCTTTTCATTTTCGATATGGGGACTAGCATGCAAAAAAACAAAACAAAAAAAAAAAAAAGACGATCATTCATCCAATCTTCTCATCGTGTGCCATGTATGACCCTTTACTTCTCTTTTTTTTTTTTATTACTTTGTAAGGAAATTTCATGGATGTAACGGCAATCTAATTTTTGCACTATAAGGCCTCACACACACACGGGTATGCACCAGATATGCTGCCAGAAGTTGGCAGGAAAAATGGCTTTAATCTTGCATATTTGCGAATTTGTGGTTTATACATGTATTTGAACATTTATATGTGTATTTGCCCATGTTTGCAGGTACATACCAGTTATAGGTGTATGAGTGTAAACTCAATCTTTTGGCTAGAATATTAATTTATTCTAGCCTTTAAAATTAATTTACACGCATTTGCACATAAATTATGCTCAGAAAAGCCTCTCAAAATCCAGATTTTTTTTTATTTATTTTTTTTATGCTCCTGAATGCTATGTGCATTAAATGCTTGTTTGTGCATGTCCACATTAACCCCTTGACACCAACATAACACATATATGCGGCCTCACTGGACTAGACTGGGCTTTTTTTCTGTGGGGCTTTATATATGCGTATCTGTCTTTGTGCTGGTAGCGTGCCGCACAGCATGCTCACAGCACAGAGGGTGGGGTCTCAACGAGAGCCCTGGGTTCCATACTAATGGTCCCGATTCCAGGTCACCTGATTGCTGTGGTAGCCTCTGACCACCACAGTGATCAGTCACTGTGAAGCCGGTCCATGTTTTTCTCTCTCTGTGAATGAAGAGGGAAGATTCATTTGTATCTTTTTTTTTTTTTTTCCTCTCTCTAAAAAAACCAAACAAAATAAGGCTACTTGCACACTGAGGCAGTTTTCAGGCACTTTAGCACTAGAAATAGCTTCTGAAAAGCACCTGAAAACCACCTCCCATTCACTGCAATGTCTTTTCACACTGGGGTGGTGCACTTGTGGGACGTTATGAAAAATCCTGCAGGCAGCATCTTTGGGGCTGTTTGGGAGCACTGTAAATAGCACTCCCAAAATGCCCTGCCCATTGCAATGAATGGGCAGCGCCTGAAGAGTGCTTTGAAAGCACTGCAAAGTGACTTTTTGCCTTTTTTTTTTTATTATTTGTAAAAGCGCCCTGCTAGCGGCTGAAAAGCACCGCAACAACAGCACAGACACACTGTGTGAAAGGGGTTTAAATACCTAGATCAAGGTTTGATCAAGGTTAGTGCCAGGTGTTTAGTGTTTGGGTCAAAGGTCAGTATATTTTGGGCAGGATTTTTTTTGTTAATAGTATTGTTTCTGGCCTGTACAGGGAACTACAAATAACCTACACCTATGTGGTATTTCTGCAATCACCAGGAGCAGGAGAATTTTTGTTGTTGTGATGATATGTACAATTTTACTAACACTAAAGTTGCAAAATTGTTTTTAGGTATTAATATTTATTTTACCCTCAGGCCCCTTTCACACTTGTGCAACGTAATTTATTGACGCGATTTTACAGCGATTTCGGATTAGTACGACTTTGGTCCAACTTTGTTGTAACTTTGGCACAATGAAAACCTATTACAAAGTCGTACAAAAATTGCATCTATATTATTCAGGTGCGATTTGCATGCGACTGAGGGTTTAACATTGAAGTCTATGGACCTCAAGTTGCATGAAAGTTGGGCCAAAGTAATGCAGGGACTACAAAGTCATACAGATATGAATGGTTCTCATTAGAAATAATAGGGAACGACTTGTCATGTGACTTTGCAGTCCCAAGTCGCAGGACAAGTCGCATAAGTGTGAAAGGACCTTAGACGTGAAGGCGTTTAATAACATGCAGCTGCGATCATGGGCATATAAAACTGCCAGATGCTCCTGGCAGCGGCATCTTTTCTGTTCATGTGCATGAGCCCTAAAACGAACTGAATTTATAGCACTATGGGCTAAAAAGCCATTCGTCGTTCAGGAATTAACCACTTCAACCCCGGAAGTATTTACCCACTTCCTGACCAGAGCACTTTTTGTGATACGGCACTGTATCGCTTTAACTGACAATTGCGCAGCCGTGCAATGCTGTACCCAAAGAAAATTGAGGTCCTCCTTTTCCCACAAATAGTGTTTTCTCTTATGTTCACTGACAGACGCAGCTCTTAAATGACACGTGGGTTTTATGTCGTCCTATCAGGAGTGACTAGGCAAAACAGATGCAAAAGCATCAGGGATAGGCTGGCCCCTCCCATGGGGGCCGTCCTCATCTGAGCCTATAAAACCTCCTGCTGGCCAATAGCATTCAGTTTTGTTTGCCTAGTGCAAAGGAGTTGACTGGGTTCCCTTATGGGACTTGCGTTTTTATGCATGTAAATTTTCTCTATGAAAAAGATGAAGACTTCTATCAAGTAGCTGGCCTTGGCATAGAGCGGATATCACGAATCCAAAGCTTTGCCCTGCCACCTCCTGGCGACCTACCCTAAAATCACAGGGCTGCGTCGCTCAGGGCCCGTTCCGTGCGGGCGGCCTTTGGCTGTTGCCACTTGTGCCCAGTGTCTGGCTTTTACCTTTCCAGTGGCCTTGGCCAGCAGCAATCCTTCCCGGGACAAGGGGGGAAAGTCTTCTTCGGGTGGCTACCCGCAAC
Source organism: Glandirana rugosa (assembly GCA_018402905.1). Taxonomy (NCBI): domain Eukaryota; kingdom Metazoa; phylum Chordata; class Amphibia; order Anura; family Ranidae; genus Glandirana; species Glandirana rugosa. Next base: position 727,086 of record BLSH010490079.1, read on the forward strand.
GCCTGTCGGACTGGAAGTTGATGTGTCGGCATCTGCGGATGCTGATTTTGGCCGCAGTGTTTTGCGAGCAGCGGTGTGAGTGCGTCTGGCGCTCCCTGAGAGGGTTCTGTTGGGTACAGTTGTTGTTTGCCCACCCCACTAGTTTTTTGGCACTGCTTTGGGACGTCCCCACGTGTCATTTAAGAAGAGCTGCGTCTGTCAGTGAACGTAAGAGAAAAAGGGATTTTATTATAACTTGCCGTAAAATCCTTTTCTCTGAGTTCACTGACAGACGCAGCTCCCACCCCTCTGGTTTTTTTGTTGCACTGCTTGTGACAAACTGAATGCTATTGGCCAGCAGGGGGTTTTATAGGCTGAGGTGAGGATGGCCCCCATGGGAGGGGCCAGCCTATCCCTGATGCTTTTGCATCTGTTTTGCCTAGTCACTCCTGATAGGACGACATAAAACCCACGTGTCAAGAGCTGCGTCTGTCAGTAAACTCAGAGAAAAGGATTTTACGGTAAGTTATAATAAAATCCCTTTTTATGGTGGTATTTGATCACCTCTGCAGTATTTATTTTTTGTGCTATAAACAAAAAAAGTGACAAGTTTGGGGGAGGGGGGGGGGGAATAACTTTTTTTTACTTTTTTGCTATAATATATATCCCCCCCCCCAAAAAAAAAACATAAAAAAAAAAAAAAAATTTCTTCCTCAGGTTAGGCCGATATATA
>BLSH010490079.1:755752-767847 GCA_018402905.1 Glandirana rugosa
TTTTTTTTACCCGATTGTCGTGACAAATCCAAAAACTTTCCCCATTCAATATTTTATGTCACACGCTGTTTGCGCAGCAGACTTTTAAACACAATTTTTTTTGGAAAAATTACCCCTTTCAAAAACCTAAACAGTGCTGTTAGCCCATTTTTTTTTTGTATATTTAATATATTATGCCGCGAGAATCGTGATCTTTATTCTAAGCAAAAAAATCGTGATTCTCATTTTGGCCAGAATCGTGCAGCTCTAATATATATATATATGATTTATTGTTATTTAAAATAATAACTTTACTGTGTTGCTGTTAATCACTGGCCTTTGTTCCCACACCTAATAAATGCTGAAATACAAAAAGTGCAGCGCAACAAAATGAATAAACTATATAGGCTAATGCCAATAAACCTTTTGTGTATCCTGAAAAGAATATACCTAAATAAATACATACACACACACACACACACACACACACACACACACACACACACACACACACACACACACACACACACACACACACGTGAGTACACCCCTCACGATTTTTTAAATATATTCTTTTCATGTGACAACGCTGAAGAAATTACACTTTGCTACAATGTAAAGTAGTGAGTGTACAGCTTGTATAACAGTGTAAATTTGCTTTCCCCTCAAAATAACTTAAAACACAACCATTAATGTCTAAACCCCTGGCAACAAAAGTGAGTAACCCCCCTAAGTGAAAATGTCCAAATTGGGCCCAATTGGCTATTTCCCCCCCGGTGTCATGTGACTCATAAGTGTTACAAGGTCTAAGTTGTGAATGGAGAGCAGGTGCGTTAAATTTGCTGCTATCCCTCTCACTCTCTCATACTGGTCACTGGAAGTTCAACATGGCACCTCATGGCAAAAAACTCTGAGGATCTGAAAAAAAGAATTTTTGCTCTACATAAAGATGGCCTAGGCTATAAGAAGATTGCCAAGACCCTGAAATTGAGCTGCAGCAGGGTGGCCAAGACCATACAGTGGTTTAACAGGACAGGTTCCACTCATAACAGGCCTTACCATGGTCGACCAAAGAAGTTGAGTGCACATGCTCAGCTTCATATCCAGAGGTTGTCTTTGGGAAATAGACATATGAGTGCTGCAAGCATTGCTGCGGAGGTTGACGAGGTGGGGGCGTCAGCTTGTCAGTGCTCAGACCATACTCTACACACACTTCATCAAATTTGTCTGCATGACTGTCTTCCCAGAAGGAAGCCTCTGCTAAAGATGATGCACAAGAAAGCCCGCAAACGGTTTGCTGAAGACAAGCAGACTAAGGGCATGGATAACTGGAACCATGCCTTGTGGTCTGATGAGACCAAAATAAACGTATTTGATTCTGGCGGTGTCAAGCATGTGTGGCGGCAACCAGGTGAGGAGTACAAAGACAAGTATGTCTTGGCTACAGTCCAGCATGGTGGTGGGAGTGTCATGATCTGGGGCTGCATGAGTGCTGCTGCCACTGGGGAGCTACAGTTCATTGAAGGAACCATGAATGCCAACATGTACTGTGACATACTGATGCAGAGCATGATCCCCTCCCTTCTGAGACTGGACAGCAGGGCAGTATTCCAACATAACGACCCCAAACACACCTCCAAGATGACTACTGCCTTGCTAAAGAAGCTGAGGGTAAAGGTGAAGTACTGGCCAAGCATATCTCCAGACCTAAACCCTATTCAACATCTGTGGGGCATCAAACGGAAGGTGGAGGAGCGTAAGGTCTCTAACATCCACCATCTCTGTGATGTCATTGTGCAGGAGTGGAAGAGGACTCCAGTGGCAATCTCTGAAGCTCTGGTGAACTCCATGCCCAAGAGGGTTAAGGCAGTGCTGGAAAATAATGGGGACCAGACAAAATATTGACACTTTGGGTCCAATTTGGACATTTTCACTTAGGGTTGTACTCACTTTGGTTGCCAGCGGTTTAGACACTATTGGCTGTTATTTTGAGGGGACAGCAAATTTACACTGTTATACAAGCTGTACACTCACTGCTACATTGTAGCAAAGTGTCATTTCTTCAGTGTTGTCACATGAAAAGATATAATAAAATATTTACAAAAATGTGAGGGGTATACTCACGTGTGTGTGTGTGTGTGTGTGTGTGTGTGTGTGTGTGTGTGTGTGTGTATATATATACATTATATATTATATACGATTTATATAGCGCCAACAGTTTGCGCAGAGCTTTACAATATAAAGTGACAGTACAGCAACTGTACGATTCAAAACGATTCACTGCATGCTCTGCAATTCTACACGTGGCTGCAGCTTCTCTCTCTCCTCACAGAAAATGGCGGTGACAGGGGCAGCTCTTACAGACGACCTGCGCTAGCAAGGCAGCGAACTGCAAGTATAGCTGGGCTCCCTCCGGGTGCTGGTGGTGGTGGGGTGCTGTCCTCTGACTCCCTGTGGGTGTGTGGCTGTGTGCGGGGTGTCCCTGTCATTCTTGGCAATGGCTGATCTCCCTGTTGAACCTGCTGAGGTGGCATCAGCAGCCACGCAGTCTGACCAAGGGGCTTTTCTCACCCAGCTGCGGGCTGTGTTCACTGAGTTTTTTTCCACGTGGGGACGCCGCTCCGCGGGTCCCCAGGAAGCGTCCCCCTCCCCCTCCTTTATCCTCAGGGGAAGATTCTGAGCCGGAGGTGGCCTCCAGGGTCTCAGGGACCCCGGGGGACCTGTCTGATGAGGAGATGGGTGGTGACAGTGTCTTAACTGGGGGGGACCAGGAGCCAGCTGCTGACCAAGTAAAAGTGCTGGTTGCCACTATTATCGCTGGCATTCGCACTAAGTTGCAGCTGGATCAAGATGGCGAATCGCGATCTGCTTATGTGTGCGGGTCTTCTAGGCCCCCCAAGGCCCCGAAGGCCTATCCTTACAATGAATTTTTTGACCATTTCCTATACCGTGAATGGCAGCACTCTCAGCGTTCCTCCTCGCTGACTGCACGTTTTGCTATGCGCTATCCCTTTGAGGAGAGCTTCCTAAACAAATGGGAATCACCTACGGTGGACCCACCTATTGCACGCCTTACCAAGGCGACTACCATTCCTATGGAAGGGACTCCTTCCTTCAAGGATCCCGCTGATAGAAAGAGGCACTTTTGAAGTCCCTGTTCTTGAATGCGGGCTCTGCTGTGTGGCCTGCTTTGGCTGCGGCCATGGCAGTGCAGCATTTCTCTGAATGCATGGAGGAACTTAGGAAGGACCTGGTAGGTGGTCGCCTGATGGAGGTGCCACAGAAGGCTTAAATTTACTCCAGGGGATTAATTACCTCTGTGATGCGGCCATGGATGTTCTGCCATTGCTGTCCAGAATATCGATATCGGCTGTCAGACTTCGTAGAATTCTTTGGCTGCGTTCCTGGTCGGGTGACCACGCATCCAAAAGAGGTTTGGCTGACCTCCCTTTTCAGGGTGGGCGCCTATTTGGCTCGCGTCTTGATGAAATCATCAAGGATTTCACGGACGGTAAGAGTACCTTCCTTCCGGAACCCCACAGGCGTGAATTTCGCCGTAGGCAGGAGCCTTCTACGTCTGGTCAGAAGAAGCCTTTTCGTCCCTCTGGCGCGGCAGGCAAAGGGACCCGTTCCAGTAAGGTCGCTGCAGGGGCCGGACGTCGGCAGTGGCAGCGCAAACCAGAAAAGGCGGAAGACAAGTCTTCCTCAGCCTGATGGGTTGCCCCCACCCGAGTGTCGGGTGGGGGGACGTCTTCTGGGGTTCGCAGATCGGTGGCTGGCTCACATTTCAGACCGCTGGGTCCGGGAGGTGGTGTCCACCGGGTACAGGATAGAGTTCATCACTCTGCCCCCAGACAGGTTCTTCCCATCAAATTTAAACCTCCCGCAGGAGCGCAGGCAGGCCCTTTCCAGGGCAGTACGGGCCCTCTCAGACCAGGGAGTGATTGTACCGGTTCCCCCAGGAGAGATGTTTCAAGGTTTTTACTCGAATCTCTTTGTGGTACCAAAGAAAGGGGACGGATTTCGGCCCATCCTGGACCTGAAGGCCCTAAACAAGTTTGTCAGGGCGCGAAAGTTCCGGATGGAGTCTGTTCGGTCGTTTGTAACCGCCCTTCACCAGGGGGCATGCTTGGCATCTTTGGACATAAAGGATGCGTACCTCCATGTACCCATCCATCCACGCCATCAGCGCTTCCTGCGGTTCGCTATTGGTGATCGCCATTTTCAATTTGTAGCTCTCCCTTTCGGCCTGACCTCCGCGCCTTGGGTGTTCACGAAGTTGCTAGCCCCGGTGTTGGCGTTGCTGCGTCAGAGGGGCATTGCCATAGTGGCATACCTGGACGATCTGCTCCTGCGAGCGGACTCTGTCTCTGCCCTGGAGGAGAATGTGAACATCACAATGGCCTCACTGCTGGACTTCGGCTGGTTACTCAACCTGAAGAAGTCGTCAGTGTCTCCTTCCTGCCATCTGGAGTATCTGGGTCTCATTCTGGACACAGAACAGGCGAAGGTGTTTCTCCCTCCGACGAAGCTGCAGGGCTTACAGTCGGCTGTGCACACCTTTCTGTCGCACCGTCGGTCTTCCTTGCGTTTCTGTATGAGGGTGCTGGGGCTCATGGTTTCGTCGTTCGAGGCGATACCTTTTGCCCAGAGTCACACTCGTTTGCTCCAACGAGCAATTCTGGCTCAGCGGGACAAGTCTCACCGGTCGTTGGATCTTCCAATCTGGCTGGGCCCTCTGACCTGGTGGCTTCGAGACTCGGCTCTCACTCAAGGGAAGTCGTTCCTGCCCCTTCAGTGGACGGTAATCTCCACGGACCCCAGTCTTGACGGGCTGGGGTGGAGTCCTGGGACAACTATCAGCCCAGGGTCGTTGGTCGGCCCAGGAGGCCTGCCTGCCCATCAACGTGCTGGAGCTGAGAGCAATCGGGGTGTGTCTTTTTCATTGGACAAGGAGATTGCAGGGCCGTCCGATCCGAATTCAATCGGACAATGCCACGGCAGTGGCGTATGTGAATCATCAGGGCGACACGCGGAGCCCAGCGGCGGCTGCGGAGGCAGCTCTGATTCTGCGTTGGGCGGAACTTTACGTTCTGGCGATCTCAGCGATTTACATCCCAGGTGTGGAGAACTGGCAGGCGGACTTTCTCAGTCGCCAGAAGCTGGACCAGGGGGAGTGGTCCCTCCACCCGGAGGTGTTCAATCAGATTTGCCACAGATGGGGGACGCCGGATGTGGATCTCATGGCATCCCGGTTCAATCACAAAGTGAGAACCTTTGTGTCCAGAACAAAGGATCCGTTGGCAGTGACCACGGATGCTCTGGTGGCCCCCTGGAGCCGTTATCGTCTCCTGTACGTCTTCCCTCCGGTACGTCTGCTTCCGAGATTGGTGCTCAGAATAATGATGGAGGGAATACCGACCATTCTGGTGGCCCCAGATTGGCCCCGGCGCACCTGGTACGCCGACGTGGTGCAAATGGTGGCAGATGCCCCTTGGCGGCTTCCGATGCGAGACGATCTCCTGTCTCAAGGACCCATATTGCACCCTGCTTTACCCTCACTGGCTTTGACGGCTTGGCTATTTGAGTCCCAGGTGCTGAGGGATAGGGGAGTGGCCGACTCCGTGATCCCTACTCTGTTGAAAGCTCACAAGTGTACTTCTCGCAAGATTTATCACCGCACCTGGAAGGCTTACATTGCTTGGTGCGAGGCGGAGGGCTATAACCCTCGCTCGTTTGTCGTCTCCAGGGTCCTGACCTTTTTACAGCAGGGCCTGAATAAGCATTTGGCTTTGAGTACTCTCAAGGGCCAGATCTCTGCATTAGCCATACTCTTTCAGAGACCATTGGCTTCGCACTCTCTGATTCATACTTTTGTACAAGGTGTGCGACATGTGGCGCCTCGTGTGAGACCCCCGATGGCTCCGTGGGATCTGAATCTGGTGCTTTCTGTTCTTCAAAAACCACCTAATGAAAAGATCAGGGAGATTCCCTTACAGCTTCTGTCGCAGAAGGTGGCTTTTTTAGTTGCCATCACTTCTGCCAGACGGGCGTCGGAATTGGCTGCCCTATCGTGCAAGTCTCCCTATTTAGTGATGCATAAGGATAAGGCGGTCTTGCAACCCCTTCCTTCTTTTCTTCCGAAGGTACTCTTCTTTTCATATCAATGAAGATATTGTTCTGCCTTCATTGTGCCCTCGTCCATCGCACCCAAAGGAATTTGAGTTGCATGCTTTGGACGTAGTAAGGGCCTTGCGGGTGTACTTGGCTGCTACAGCTCCTTTTCGTAAAGCTGACGCCTTGCTTGTTCTGCCAGAGGGCCCGCGCAAAGGATTGGCGGCCTCTTCGGCTACGATTTCTCAGTGGATTAGAAAAACCGTGACACATGCGTATTCTGTTCGGGGCAAGGTTCCCCCTTTTCTGGTCACTGTTCATTCTACCCGGGCGGTTAGTACTTCCTGGGCCTTCAGACACCAGGCCTCGGTGTCACAGGTGTGCAAGGCGGCCACTTGGGCCTCGGTTCACACTTTTACAAAGTTAATGTGTTTGCATCTTCGGATGCTGCTTTTGGCCGCAAAGTTCTGCAGGCGGCAGTGTAGGCGCGACTGGCTCTGTTTTGGTACGGCTTGAGTACGAACTGAAGAGCTATACTGTGAGGGGGTTTGATTTAGGAAGAGAGGACGGCCCCCAGGGGAGGGGCCAGCTGATTCTTTTCCCTGCCTAGTTAACTCCTAGTTGGACGAACATAAAACCCCACAAAGTCAATGGAGAGCTGCGTCTGTCAGTGAACTCGGAGAAAAGGATTTTACGGTAAGTTTTAATAAAATCCCTTTATTAATGAGTGTGACTAGATATCCAATGTGTCCAGTAGAAGTGCAAAAGGTCCTTACAATATACAGTCCAAGGCCTTCTTAAATCTTGGGTCTCTTCGTGTATACCAATGAATAATTGCATGCGTGCTTCAAAAAAAAAAACAGGAGTGCTCCACCTCTCGCTGCTGCTGCTTACCTCCAAAGTTGAATCTCACTCAGGTCAGGTCAATATATGCTTTCCCAGCAACCTGGGTTTATAACTCAGCAGCAAACTTCCAAGGAGCTATTGGCAGCTTTAGATCACCACACATTTTAGAAGCCAGCCCATTCAAAAAAAATGAATAGGCAAGACACTCATGGTGCAGTATCAAACACACTAAATAGTTAGCCAGAAAGAATAAAATTACTCACAAATAGGGCACCCAAACATCCAGTGAACTAGATTACATTGCCTTTTTTAAATATTCAGTTACTCCCTTAAGGATGAGTATCTATGGATAGATGCCAAAGGTGGCTGACCACGAACTTCCAGGCGTGATGACGTCACATGGCCCTGCCACTGGCGCATTTCATCACAATGACTTTCTCATAGGAAAACCGGGCCAGATGTACTGTCATCATTCTAACCCACCCTTTGATTACAGCGTATCCTAGCAACCTAAAATATGCATTAGAGGCCAAAACATGAATAATACTTGCGAACATCCTCTATCATTTTATTGTATGTGAACCCAGCGTTTCTGGGTTCATAGCTGTCAAACACCTGAATGAAAAGCCGGGTATACAGTTGATCAAGCTCAAGCCTGCATTTGATTGGCTGAAGTGGAGGGCAGGGGAGATCTTAGGGGTCTAATAGAGCCCTGATGTCTCCATAAAGAGAACCTGTCACTTGTTCATGCTATCATGTAGGGCAGGGGTAGGCAACCTCGGCACTCCAGCCCACAATTTATCCTAACTTGATGACCTGCAAAGACTTTGGAGGGAACGCCTGTGGACAATTTTATATGTTCTAGTTTTTTGCCATTTGGCACACGTGCAAATTAAAGGCTTGACATGTTGGCAATTGTACGATTATAGACATATTTACATGGTGCAGCACCATCTTTTAACCACTTTCAGCTCTTTGGACATGGCATACGTCCTTGGGTGTAAGTGGTTACACTACGATCATGGTTGCAGCTGCAGTCATGATACTGGTATGAAAATTTTCAGCTGGTGATGGGCTTTACTGTAAAAGTTTATCCATGTGGCTCTACAGCTAGCTGCCTGAGCACTTTAACAGGGTGAGGAAGAACCTCCCGGCTCCGTCGTTCCTGAGCTTTCCCACTCCCCCAGGGAACCCTGGACCATTACACATGGGCTTGCTGCAGACGGAAGAACATCTGTTCCTTCCCCTTCCTCTGTGACAGAAGGATTTTGTCACTTTTTTAAATGTTTTTTTTCCATTGCTAGCAGTTGCCGACTAGGCAAGCATCTGATCTTAGAGACCCTTGAACTGTCAATGTAAATAACCTCAATAAAAAAAACAAAAAAAAAAAACCCTCCCATATGTCCCGCATACAATATGTAAACAGTGATTGCGCCACATGTGAGATATTGCTGTGAACGTCAGAGTGAGAGCAATGAATTCTAGCACCAGAGCTCACATTTGAAAGTAAACTGGTAACCCGTAGAAATTGGGTACCGTAGTGTGTCACCATTTAATTGGTTGCTGTCACTGTTTGACTGCTCCGCCCACACGGACACGTCATTTGTACACACAGCTCTGTGTGTCTGAACGAACTACAATCTACGACATCCTTAGCGGCTGTTGGCTTTTAGTTTTCAATGAACTACCACAGTGTTGTGGAGCCCTGTGGTAGTTCATGGAGTCTTCCTGCCAGGGAGTAACTGCTTCCCTGTTCGGGAAAACAGATACACTGACAGTGTGCAGGACACCTGCATGGCATCAGTGATCTGCTTCTAAGTAAATTTATGGCACAAAAATGCAGATTTTAACACATATGTGAGAAACGTCAGAATTGGCTAGAACAGAAAATCGTTACATTTTTCTAAATAAAAGTGGTTGTTTTGTTTGTGCACACTAAAATTCATTTTAGTGTGTTTCTAGAAAATTTGGGTTTGGTGAACCAAAAAGGGAATACCGTGCAACGTAAGGAAACTGCCACCATTTTGTTCTACAGTTACTTGGGTTTTAAGTAATTTTGAAGCAAACAAAAATTTAAAAAATTGCTGCGGTCAGTCATTGCTATGAAAAAGTGAGGCTTTTGCTCTGCATCTCTTTCTTGCTGCCTGGGGATGCTGCACTCTGAACAGCTGCATGTAGAGTCGTAGAACAGAGCAGGAGCGTGCAGGTTGCAGAGACTTGCACAGGGCTCCATAGGTTCCATTGACACAGTGAGCACAGGGAGAATGAGAATACCCTGGTGAAGCCAGGGGACAGTTGAAAATGGGAGCTGTGAATGAAATTGTAAAAAAAAAAAATTTAAAAATTCTGCTTGGCCTTACTCCTAACAGCTCTATGGTGATCACCAATGCGGACTCCAAGCGGTCTTTTTGTTTTGCCCATGTAAAATTTTATTGCAATGGTATTCAATCATATTTAGTATCTGGCTTGTGGAAAGATTAAAAAAACTTCTTGTATCTTAAGACCTAGAGTGGTCTGCATTGGTGAACCCTCGTTTTATGAACGGACAGACAGATTTGAGCAGTGTACTTTCTTGGTAGCCAACTGTCGGGATCTTCTAGTAAACGCCAAATGTACGAGAATTTCTTTAAGACTCACTCTTCGGGCCACCATCTGTGGCTCTAATTTGAGCTGAGGAGTTTGAGACGAGGCATAAAAGTTATGGTGATAGCATTTTTATTGCTGATTTTTTGAGTCTTGATTCCATGATTTTATTTGAACTGGCAACATTTGTCAATTTTTAATGGTGTTGAGTGGAGATTAAATTTTTGTGATGTGTAATTTTCACTACTTTTAATAATAATTTTCAGTAAAGATTGTTTACTTTTAGGCAGACTACTTGGATTGCCTTGGTACCTTCTTTCTTTAGCCCCGGTTCACACTGCCGCAACTTGTAATGCGACTTGAGAGTTCAAAATCGGTGACACGTCTCACCTCGTTAACTGCAATGGAACTGTTCTAATTGGTGCAACACGAGTCACTCTGACTTAGAAAAAGTTTCTGGCACTACTTTTGGTACAACCTCAATACGACTTGCATTGACCTCTATTGAAGTCGCACGCAAGCCGCGATGATGGCGTGTGGGGATGTCAGATTCAAAGTCCCGGCAGTGTGAACCCAGGCTTAGGGGCCTTTGCCTAATTATTTTTTGTTGACTGCTGTGTTTTTGAGGTACGCTGGTCTGAGCCTAAATTGCTGAGATAGTAGACTAGTTTTAATTGTTGCCCTCTTTTATTGTGATGTTGCTTCAGCAACACATGATTTAATGAGTACTTTTTGTGCAGGGCCGAAGTAGCAGCTTTCCTGGAAGAAGGCGACCTCGTGGAGGCAGTGGGGCTGGCAGCAGCCGAGGGCGAGGAAGATCAAGGTTAAAATCCACAACCTCTTCCATTGAGACATTGCCGGTGAGAAATCCTAACATCTGATTTGACTAATCTCTTAAAGAGTCCATTCACACTTGTGCAACTTCAAAATTGTGCAGTTTCCATTGCAACTTTACAGTGCAGCTGTGAACCGATTTTGATGCGACTCTGGCTTTGACCAATGTGTTTATGCTCTACAGTCACCTGCAGATGTGACTTTCAGGCAACTTTTGAGGGTTTACATTGAAGATGTCTGACCCTCACGTCTCATGAAAATCAGACCAAAGTAGTGCAGGAACTACTTTAAAGTCGCTGCGACTTTAAGTCGTGCAAATATGAATGGTACTCATCGGGAAACGCGGTGTGCGACTTGTCATGCGACAAGTCCCATAAATGTGAATGGGGCCTAAGGCCTCATGCACACTGGGCATAAAAAATTCTGCCTAGGTGTAGGTCGTTTTTTTCATTTCAGCTGGTAGAAGCTTGATGTTCACCTGTGTGTATTTGTAAAAGAGCATTTACAGGCTGAGGAAAAACCCCATCACCAATGCATTTTTGAGAGAAGCTTTCGGGCACCTAAACACTGCATCAAGCTTTTTTAAGTGTACATTTAAAAAAAAAAAAAAAATGTGTGCATTTTTAAGCTGCCCTTTTCTGCCGGGAGCTCTTTTTTTATTTTTTTTTTTTTGCTGCCTAGTGTGCATGGACCCTAATAGCAGACTTATGGCCCGTACACACAATCCAAAAATCGGACGACCGATCGTCCGTTTTTTTTTTTTTTTTGCATGCTATCCTCAGATCGAACCTGAAGAGTTTACTAAAGTCACGAAAATTCTCGTACGACAGAATAAAAATTCGGAAGTGATGTAATGTGTTGTAGTGTATTTGTATTGTATTTTCGGACGACAAATTTGCTGATAAAACTAAAAATCGTACGAGAAAAATCTATTTTTTTTTTTTTCACAAAAAAATTTTGTGTTTGTCTGATCAGATCATATCAGATGAACTGTCATGATTGGCTCTCAAAAGCTCTGTACTAACGATCCGATTATCATACAATTGCTTTGAAAGCGTGATTTTTCGTCCGATTTTCAGATCGTGTGTACGGGCCATATGTTTAAATAGAAAAGTATTTTACTGCAACATTTATGTTGACTTTTTATCCATTAAGTTGCATACCAAAATTATGACATTGATCACATGGTCTCTGCCAAAGGGACCTTTCAGGAGTAACATTTATGCAACACTGGAAAAATAGTGGCTCTATCTGATTACTGTGTTTTTCTTTCAGAAGAGACTTGGGCTGCATTCACACCTGAACGTTTTGTAGCTTGAAGCCTGAAGCTACAAAACGCAGGAGGGGAAAAAAATCAATGATTCTCTCTGGAGATGGTTCACATCTCCACTCAAAAATGCCTTTAGGCAAAAGCCTGAAAACACCTGAAGCTCAAACAAGGTCTGGAAGTATTTTTTTTCAGGCAGATCTGGGTGTTTTTTTTTGCTTTTTACATTGGTGACCTTTTGACCTGTACAAAATCGCTGTAAAATCGAGTGGATTTCTGCCTGAAAACGACACGCTCAGGTGTGAATGCAGCCTAATGTTCTGAGATTACTAACCTTTGAAATGTTGCTTGGGTTTCTTGAGGCATCAGATACCCCAGAAACCAGTAGATATTACATTGCGTCTCTCTCATGGGTGTTTACTGGCCTTGAGACCAATTAAAGAGCACTCACCATGGCTGGCTAAAAAAAAAA
>BLSH010490079.1:789985-804543 GCA_018402905.1 Glandirana rugosa
GAACCACTTCCCGCCGGTGCTGGCTCGCCTAACTAAGGTAGGACTTAAAAGCGCGAGAGTGTTTCACCAACTCGCGAAAATCCAGGTCTTGACCGGACTGGGGTGGAAAGAACCCGTGGTGTGTTTCCCCAAGCTTATCTTCGGCACTTTGGAAAGGTTGCCTCCCTGGCCGTGTTAGTGGGGGAACAAACCTGTCGCGGACTTGTCGGGGATCATCTCTAAGGGCTGCGGGGCATCCTTCGGAGTTCAAACTACCCTTCTTGGACAGACCCCCATCTCATGACTTGAGATAGGACATGTGCTTCCTGTGGTGAGTTCGCAGACCGGTGGACCGCCCGCATCTCCGACCGAGTGGTGTCCTTCGTGTACAGGATAGAGTTCAGTACTCTACCCCCAGACAGGTTCTTCCCATCAAACTTGAGGCTTCCTACGGGGCGTCGGGAATCTCTACTAGGGGCTGTTCAGGCGCTGTCCAAACAAGGGGGTGATTGTGCCGGTCCCTCCGTTGGAAAGGTTTCACGGCTTCTATTCGAACCCCTTTGTGTGGTGCCCAAGAAAGGTGGGGTCAGGCCAGTTCTGGACCTAAAAGCGCTCAACCACTTTGTGAGAGCGCGAAAATTCAGGATGGAATCAATCCGCTCGGTCGTGGCCGCCCTTCACCAAGGGGACTTCATGGCGTCTCTGTCTCTGGACATCAGGGGCGCTTATCTTCATGTTCCCATTTGTCTCCAGTATCGGCGCTTCCTGCGTTTTGCGGTAGGAGACCTACATTACCAATTTGTGGCACTCCCGTTCGGTCTGGCCTCTGCTCCTCGGGTCTTCACCAAGCTGTTGGCTCCGGTGTTGGCTCTTCTGAGGCAGAGAGGCATTGCTGTGGTGGCATACCTCGACGATCTGCTCCTGCGAGCGGAGTCAGCTTCGGCTCTGGAGGACAATGTTGCTATCACCATGACCTCGATAAGAAACTTCGGCTGGTTGATCAACCTGCAAAAGTTGACATTGACCCCGTCTTGTCGACTGGAATATCTGGGCCTAATATTGGACACAGAGCAGGCAAAGGGGTTCCTACCTTTGGCCAAGTTGCTGACACTACAAGCAGCAGTGCGAACCCTGCTGTCACGTCGGTGGTCCTCCTTACGGTTCTGTATGCGGGTGTTGGGGCTCATGGTCTCGGCCTTCAAGGCAATACCATACGCCTGGAGTCACACTTGGCTCCTACAGTGAGCGATCCTGTTATGATGGGACAAGTCTCCGTTGCCCCTGGATCAGCCGATCAAATTGGACCATCAGACCAGGGTGTCTTCGGGCCCGGCATTGACCTTGGGAAAGTAGTTTCTTCCCCTGAAGTGGTCGATAGGCTGGCGTCTGTCGTGACTATCGGGCTGGGGAGGAGTCCTGGGGCAGTTATCCACGCAGGGCCGTTGGTCGGCGCAGGAATCGCGCCTTATGATAAATGTGTTGGAGCTGAAGGCGATCAGACTCTGTCTCTCCCACTGGTCGGTGAGGCTGCGCGGCCTCCCAGTACGGGTTTAGTCAGACGACGACACAGCAGTGGCATACGTGAACCATCAGGGTGGAATAAGGTGCTCGGCAGCAGTTGCGGAAGCGGCCACATTCTGAGGTGGGCGAAACTTCACGTGCCGGCAATCTCTGCCATCTACATTCCGGGCGTGGAAAACTGGCCGGGCGGACTTTCTCAGTCGCCAGACGCTGGATCAGGGGGAATGGTCTCTGCATCCAGAGGTGTTCCACCAGATTTGACGAAGGTGGGGCACGCCAGACGTGGACCTAATAGCGTCCAGGTTCAATCACAAGGTGCAGACCTTCGTGTGCAGGACAAGGGATCCGTTGGTGGCAGCCACGGACACACTAGTAGTGCCTTGGTTTCGGTGCCGGCTTCTTTACGCCTTCCCTCCCCTCAAGCTTCTACAGCGGCTTCTGCGCAGGATAGAAGTGGAGGGGATACCGACAATCCTGGTGGCTCTGGATTGGCCTCGGCGCCCTTGGTACGCCGACGTGGTGCGAATGGTAACAGACGTCCCCTGGTGGCTCCCGCTTCGTGAAGATCTGCTATCACAGGGACCCATCCTGCACCCTGCTTTACCCTCACTGGCTTTGACGGCTTGGCTATTGAGTCCCATGTGCTGAGGGATAGGGGCGTCTCTGACTCCGTAATTCCTACCATGCTTAAGGCGCGTGTAAGTGTACTTCGTGCAAGATCTATCATCGCACCTGGAAGGCTTATATTGCCTGGTGTGAGGCGTGGGGTTGGAAGCCCCGCTCTTTTGCTGTGACTCGGGTGCCGGCTTTCTTGCAGCAAGGCCTGGATAACAAATTGGCTTTGAGTACACTCAAAGGTCAGATTTCAGCTCTGGCGATCTTTTTTCAACATCCGTTAGCGACGCATTCTTTGATCCGTACATTCGTACATGGTGTATGTGATGTGGCTCCTCAGGTACGGTCACCCTTTGCACTGTGGGATTTAAATTTAGTACTATCTGTACTGCAGAAACCGCCATATGAGAAGATCAGGGATATTTCCTTACAATTGCTGTCACAAAAGGTGGCTTTTTTGGTGGCCATTACATCCGCTAGGTGGGTGTTTGAGTTGGCGGCTTTGTCTTGTAGGTCTCCCTACTTGGTCCTTCATAAGGATAAGGCGGTGCTGCGTCCTTCTCCTTCGTTCCTACTGAAGGTGGTTTCCTCTTTTCACATTAATGAGGACATTGTTCTTCCTTCATTGTGTCCTCACCCGTCACACCCCAAAGAGATTGCCTTACCTTCTTTGGATGTCGTGAGGGCTTTGCGGGTGTATTTGACCGCAACAGCTTCTCTCCAGAAGTCTGATACTTTGTGCTGAGGGAAGGGCCGCGAAAGGGTTTGGCGGCCTCGTCAACTACTGTTTCCCGTTGGATCAGACAGACGGTGACCCATTCGTATACTGTAAGGGGCCAAGAACCCCCTTTTCCGGTCACGGCTCATTCCACCAGGGCGATTAGCACTTCCTGGGCCTTCAGGCACCAAGCTTCGGTGTCTCAGGTGAGCAAGGCAGCTACATGGGCCTCAGTGCACACTTTTGTTAAATTTTACAAAGTTGATGTGTCAGCATCCGCGGATGCTGCTTTTGGCCGCAAAGTTTTGCAGGCGGCGGTGTAGGTGCGGCTGGCGCCTCCTGAGAGGTTTTCTGTTTGGTACAGTTGTTTTTTGTTTACCCACCCCTCTTGAATGACACTGCTTTGGGAAATCCCCACTTGTCAAGTATGGAGGCTGTGTCTGTCAATGAACGGAAGAGAAATAGGATTTTTTAACTTGCCGTAAAATCCTTTTCTCTGAGTTCATTGACAGACGCAGCACCCGCCCCTCTGTGTTGCTTTGTACGGCTTGTTACAAACTGATATGCTCTGCATAGCTGAGGGGTTATATGCTGAGTGAGGACGGCCCCCTGGGAGGGGTCAGCTTGCTTTTTTTTCTGAATTTCGTTCTGCCTAGTCTACTCCTAGTAGGATGTGCATAAACCCCACTTGTCAAGTATGGAGGCTGTGTCTGTCAATGAACTCAGAGAAAAGGCTTTTACGGTAAGTTAAAAAAATCCTATTTTATGATGTGTTTTTGAGGCTTCTGTGGTGCTTTGGAGAGGCTTCAACGAGGCTTCAGTGATGCACTTTTGAAGCCTTGTTGAAGCTTGGTAAATGCCCTGTGTGTGTTTGTTGATATCTCACACCTGCAATTTCTCCAAAGCAAAGCTAAAGCTGAATCGCAGCCTCTGAAAAGCCGCAGGTGCTTCAAGCGAGCTTCAAACAAGCTTTGTCATAGACTTCTATGGAGGCGTTGAAGAGACTTTGAAGCCTGGCTAAAGCTACATGGGGTATAATTTTTGACTCGAACCTGAAGCACGGCTAAGCCAACGCAAGGTGTAAACAGGGCTGTAAGCTAACCATTTTATTTAGTGACATGGGCGTTTGGCGTTAAGGGAGCTTTAACAATGCCTGTCTGATGCCCTGTTTTGAAGCAAGTGTAAACAAGCCCTAATATCTGCCTTGATCGTTTCCATAACATTTTTTAAATTTTATTTTTAAGCTTTCATTTTATGAAAATTTTTAGGTTTTGCTTTTAACCTGTTTTTTTTTTTTTTTTACATGGCGATTCTAGTTCTAGAGATACCTACAGAAGGTTGTGCTGCTGAGCCAGGACCTACAGAGGCAGAGGAGAAAAAGAAACGAAGAGGGCGAAAAAAGAGCAAACTTGAAGACATGTTCCCAGCATACCTTCAGGTAAAGTATTTAGTAAGTTGTATGAGGGTTACCTCTCCATGGTTACATTTTAGTGGGAACTAAGGCTCCATGCCTGGGCGTTGGACAGGAGACGCTGCTTAGAAAACGTTCTTTTGCAGCGTCTTGTAAGCAGCGTTTATTGGCGTTTTTTGAGCTTTTTTTTTTTTTTTTTTACTTAGCTTCCATTGACTACAAAAAACGCCGGACGCCAATAAACAGCCGTTTAGCGTTTTTTGTGGTCAGAATGACTTGACCGCCAATTCAGGGTGTTCAGATAACAGCCCAAAAATGCCACTGCTTTTAAATGACAATAAACATCCATGTGTGCATGGACACATAGGATAACCTAAAGGGGTGTTTTTGGGCTGTTAAAAAAAAACGCCAAGATGACCAAAAGCTGTAGTTTATCAGCTACAGTGTGCATGAGCCCTAAGTTTGCAACACAGAGCAGTTTATCTTGTCAATTGCAGCAAAATCTGAAGACAGACAGAACCAAGCGCACAGCAGAAGCACCCTAAAACATTTAATTTTAGATGATTAAAATCCTATGTATTTATATAGACACTTTCCTTAAAACTCATCACGCTCATAAATTATCCAGAAGGAGATTGAGATGGGAATACAGCTACTGTGTAGTCTGTAACATTATGAGCCATCTGCTTCTTTATATCGACCAGTAAAATGATACCTTGTACAGACTTGGCTGGAATTTTTATGTTCACGACCATGTTGTTGGATTCTTTTGCCATTGCAGACTGTAGGATATCAGATAGAATAAACTCCTCGCAATACAGGAGTAGCTGGGGGCTGGCATTGCTGCTCATAAATCATGTTGTTGATTTTTGAGGCAGCTGGTTATCTCCTTTATATAGGGATTAGGTAAGACATTTTGAAGTTTAAAAAATGCATCCTCCTAGTTATATATATATATTTTTTTTTACATCCCCAATAGGAAGCCTTTTTCGGGAAGGAACTGATGGAACTGAGCAAACAAGCCCTTCTTGCTGCTCGGCCTGTGCCTCAGAAGACAAAAAGTGCGCAGAGCATCCAGTGTCCAGCATCCCTTGCTACAGCTCATAGTTCACAACCCCCTCAGCCAGGAACAGGTAAGAAGGCATGCACAGTTGTTTGATGGTGCACCTTTGTCTAGTAATGACCTAAAGCTAAAGACCTGCTAGTGTGTTTCTCTCATGACAGGGTTATTTTTCAGGAAACTCGTAAGAGACAAATGTGGGCTACAGTTGCTGAACTCTTTCTAGTTTTTGTAGTTTTGTGGGACACAGTCAGGAAGTATTTAAACACTAGGTTATAATGCCACCTACATGAGGATTGGATACTGGGGGGCACTTACTACTGTACATGAGGTAGTAACCCAGAGCTACAAACTGGAATTGCGTTCTGTGCCCACCTCCTTTGTTTCTCATCTCTAACCTTCCTTTGTCACTGTACGCACTAGCAGATTGATGTTTCGTTTTGGGGCCCCTGCTCTACTACTTGGTGGTTCTGCCCTTCGGTCTCTTGTCTGTATTCACCAAGGTGCTTTTTCCAGTATTGGCATTGGTGTGCTCTTGTCGCGTCCCCATTGTACAATGTATAGTCAACCTGTTAAAGGAACAGTCTGTGTGGGCTTTGTCAATTATTGTCTAGGGGTTAGAGTGATTTGGATGGATTCTGAACTTTCAGAAATTATTGAAACAGACTCCTCGCTTATAGTATCTAAGTCTGGTCCTGAACACAGCTTACGCCAGCGTGTTCCTTTCACAGTGGAGACTTCACTCTCTCTCATCCAGCTCCCTGCTTTTGCATGAAACTCCTAGGTTTGGTAACCTTTCACAAGGTAATTCAACATTCCCAGTTTCTCTCTAGACCTCTGCAGCACAATATTCTGTCATAGTGGGATAAGTGGAACCCGTCTGTGGACAGACCAATTTAATCTTTTGCCAGGTACCAGTTTGTCCCGGGATTGGTGTTTCAGGAATCCAGCTCTGGTGCGGAAGACTTTCTTTCCTGTCTTTTTGCAGATCCTCAGGGTGGAGGTCAGAATGGGGAGGAGTTCTGGTCACCCTGTCAGTGCAAGGGATTTCTTTGTTGTCAGGGTCTCAATTCACCAACAGCCTTTAAATTTGGGAGATTTGGCCGTCTCTGCAGCATCTTACTTGGAGGGCCATGCAATCTGGGTTAAGTCACACAGTGCTACTACAGTGACGTACATCAGCCATAAAGAACCAGAAGTCTCACCACAGCAAGAGAGGTAGACCAGATCCTGTCCTGGGCAGAACTTCTTGTTCCAGTCTTGTCTGTACATTCCAAGCTTACAACCGTATCTTAATTTACATTAAAGGAAAGCGGCTGAATATTCAGACCCTTGGTTACAGGCTTGTATCTTCTGGTGATTGGACACTTGCAAGCTTTTGGTCATTGCTCTACTGCACGCCGTGAGTTTTTTGCTAGTTCCTAAGGTAAAGGATCTCTTCTCCTTTACGGAAAAATCACTCTTAGGTTAACTCATTTATTTTCTCTTTGGATTCTTCAACCAACCTTTCAATAAAAGCGTTATTAAACCCAAAACCAAACTTTAATAATATTGCAGTTTACCAATCATTAGATGTAGCGGCTGTATTGGTTTTCTTTATTTTTTTTTAAGCTTTTGCCCTTTTTTCATCTGGTGAACTGGCTGATGACACACCACCTTTACTATACAGACACACCACCTTTACTATACAGACACCACTCTGGATAAATGAGCACTGGGGGCAGATTTGGACAACAGCATTGTCAGTCTGGAAGAAAAGCAGTGTTAAAAGGTTAAGCTTATTTAACCACTTCCGGACCGCCCTCAGTACATCGCCGTTGAATACCGTTGTTATGGTAGCAGATGGCGATCATAACCCCGGTATTTTTTCTCTCTTGTTCATTGAGGGGGTGGTTCCCTGGTATATTAGCGTTGTTTTTTTTTTAGCCCCCCCGAGATATCGAATGATGTGCCCCCGTTGTCCCCGAATAGTTTGGAGGAGTATGCGGCAGTTACTGCAGCGCACAGGAAGGCACCAGTCAGCTCCCTGATCACAGCGGTGTAAGCCGTGGGTTAAAGGGTAGCAACTCGGTCTACCATTGCAGATGTCCTGTGTTCTCGGACATGTTACTTTATGTAGCGCAGTGGTTCTCAACTCCAGTCCTCAGGACCCACCAACAGGCCAGATTTTAAGTATTACCTTGGGGAGAGGCAGACTAGAATACTGCAATCACTGAGCCGCAAATTATATCACCTGTGATGTATTTCAGTTATCCTGCAAACCTGGCCTGTTAGTGGGTCCCGAGGACAGGAGTTGAGAACCACTGATGTAGCGGGAAGCCCTGTATCCCGGCCTGCTTGGCCCGTGTGGCTGTGGGTCCCCCAGGTGTCTTACCTGGAATGGAGCTGCGGGGACTGGGAGCGGTCTCAGTCCCCTTTTTCTGTACGTGACAGCCTGTGGTTGAATCCACTATTTCTCAGCTGATCGTGGCGACCACGATTTCGGGGGATGGCACTCCGTCCTTAGGCCACGGCTGACAGGAGTGCTGAGTCTGCCGCCAGATCTTGGCTGTTGTGGCAGGGTCAGCTATTGCCCTGTTTTGGCTTCCACTCGGGTGTTGTAAATGCCCTCTGGACGGGCTGAGCTTTTGCACCGCGAAGCCACTAATGCTGGGTTCCTCCTGCATATGTGGGGCGCGCTGAGCAGCCCTTTCAGGGCTTAGATATCTGTGCCCTGGACGCGGCCCCCCTGGTACATTGTTGACTAGGTCTTCGGTAGGGTCCTGTCTTTTAGGAAGGCCCTGGCAGTCTTGCCTTTTTCAGGTAGGCGGCTTTTAGAGCCACTTTGGATGGTGAGAATCCTACAGTGGGAAAGAGCTTTTGTCTTCTGCTAGGACAGTGGTGTCAAACTCAATTTCATTGTGGGCCACATCAGCATTATGATTGCCCATAAAAGGGCCGGTTGTATCTTTAAGACTATATGTCCAGAGCATCCCCCTCACTTATATTAGATGTCAAGAGTCACCCCCCCCCCCCCATACTGCTGCTGGAAAGAAGCTGGATGCATTGCTGGAAAGCAGAAAGTACAGGGTCTGGAGGACCAGAGGTGGGCTGGAGCTCCCCTGCAGCTGCAGGAGAGGTGCGAGGGCCACATGAAATGGCCTGGAGGGCCGGATTCGGCCCGCGGGCCTTGTGTTTGACACCTGTGTGCTAGGAGGTAGGGAGCGCACTACCTTACTCACTCCTTTACGGCCCAGAAGAGGCCCTTTTTTCCTTCGTTCCTCCCGCCCATCGGGCTAGGGCTCCCTGCCCGTTCAGGATCCCGCAGGTGGGCGGAAGCATCCCTGGCAGCATAGGTGCGACAAGCCAGGAGACAAGTTCTTCTCAGCGTGAAGGGTTGCCCCCACCCATAATTTGGGTGTGGGGTGCCTGCGTTCGGTGACCTTTCTAAATTTCGGACCGCTAGGTGCTCGGGGTGATTTTGTCTGGGTACAAAATGGGACTTCGTTCTCGTCCTCAGGGTAGTTTTTTTGTCCCATGTATGCGGCTCCTCCTGGGCAGGCTGCAGGCCTGGCTGGGAACCGGCTTCGTCAAGGGGTAGATACCCCTGTCCCGTCCTCGGTATGTCCCCGGGGTTACTCCGTCCTGTTTGTGGTCGTAGAGGAACGGGGCCTGGCCGGTATTGGCCCGGTGTCCCTCCACTGCCTTGTACGCGTACGAAGGTTCGAGATGGCGTCTGGCCACCATGATGGTTCACCAGGGAGTTTTTCCTGGCTTAACTTGACATGGCGGATGTGCACCTGCATATCGCCGTATGTGCCCTGCACCAGCGTTCCTGCGCTTTGGCGGTCGGGGAGCATCACTACCAGGTCGTGGCTCTCCCGTTTACCTGGCTTCTGCGCCTCGGGTCTTCACCAGCTTGATGGCCCCGGTTCTGGCCCTATTGAGGCTGAGGGGCATCAAGGTGGATCTGGCCGACCTGCTCTAGCGAGCAGAGTCTGCTCCGGCCCTGAGGGGTAAAGTAACAATCGCCAGGTGCACGCTGTGGGAGTCTGGCCGGGTACTTCTCCTACACTCGGTGTTGGCTTCGTCACTGATCCTAGATACAGTCCGGACGGAGGTTTCTTCTTCCTCCGACCAAGCACAGAAGCTTCAGTTGGCAGGTCGGTCCCTGCTGTCCTAGAAGTGGCCCCCCCTGCGGATTGCATGTGGGTTCTGGGGCTCTTGGTGTCCTCTGCGGCGCTCCCGTATGCTCAGTGTCACACTCATGCTCTGCGGCAAAAATGTTCTCTGCAGTGGGACAAGTCCCTCTCATCCCTAGTTCGGTTGATCAGGTTGGACCGCCAGACCAGATCTTCACTACTCTGGTGGTCGTTTTCTTCCCTGTTTTGGACGGTGGTCGCTACAGATGCCAGTCTGGCTGGCTGGGGCGGGAGCTCGGGGGTGTTGGCGACCTAGGGTCGCCGGTCCCCGGAGGAGGCTTGTGTCCAGATACACGTCCCTGATCTTCGGGCCATCAGGCATTGCCTCTCCCGCTGGTCGGGGAGGCTGTAGGGCCATCCGAGTTCAGTCGTGGCTCACGTTCTGCGGTGGGCAGAACTTCATGTGCCGGTGATCTCCGCCGTTTACATTCCAGGCGTCGAGAATTGGCTAGCGGACTGCCTTGGTCGTCTGAGGTTGAACCAAGGGGGAATGGTTCCTGCATGCGGATGTGTTCCGGCAGATCTGTCGGCGGTAGGGTACGCCAGACGTGGTCTGGCTGGCTTCCCGGCAGACTCATAAGGTACAGACCTTCGTGAACAGAGCGAGGGACCCGTTGGCTGACGCCCTCATCCCTTTCTCTTACGTTCATTGACAGACGCAGACTCAATTCATGACACGTGGGGTTTATGCACATCCTACTAGGAGTAGACTAGGCAAAAGAAAAAAAGCAAGCTGGCCCCTCCCAGGGGGTCATCCTCACTCAGCATATAACCCCCCCCAGCTCTGTATAGCATATCAGTTTTTTTATGCCTAGTGCAAGGAGTTAGACCTGGCTCCCTTATGGGATATGCGGTTCCCCATTTTTTTCTTCTTTTTGCTTTTCTCAAGCTATCTGATGAAGACTGCTATAAAGTAGCCGGCTGGGGCATAGAGGATATCTCGAATCCTGAAATGTCCCCAGCATGGCCGACGGATGCAAGCTACCCTTAGCTTTAGCGGGGTCCGGCACATCGTACCCGTTCCGTGCGGGGGGGCTAGTGGGTGAACCCCACTTACGTCCTGGCCTGCAGCATCCCTCTCCACCTGAAGGGAGGAAGGTCTGCTACCGGGTGGCTACCCGCTGCGCCTGTCAGGAATGGTGAGTGACACAACCCCCCCCCCCCCCCCCCCGCCGGGGGGCGACTAGCGGTACCGTAATTCCAGTGGAGGGTCCTGGGGTCAAGGTTTTCCTTTTCCTATTCCCCCCCCCCCCCCTCTTGTGACCGCTCGGCAGCCATTTTTGCCGTAGTCGCGGCCGGTTTTAATGTTTTTTTTGGCCTCTTGTGACCGCTCAGCGGCCATTTTGCCGTAGTCGCGGCCATTTTTAACATGTGCTTTGGCCTCTTGTGACCGCTCGGCTGCCATTTTTGGTATGTCTCACTGATAGAAACCGTGCGTGTCGGCGCCGTTAACTCTTCCTGATCAGCGGTGCACACACAGCGGCAGCAGCTTGGCAGTAGCGGACAGCACACCTACAGTGACTGTAGAGGGCATACAGAATAATAGCAAGTATAGCTGACTTTTCCCTGGGGTGTCGGTGGCGGCGGTGCAGAGTCCTCCTGGGCATATCCTGGTCGCTCTGTGGGGCAATTTGTTGGGGCAGCATTGTGGGGGGTGTCGTGGCCCATAGGTCTTCAAAGTGTTCCGGTGGTTCAATGGCGGCTGAAACAGCGGGTTCTTCTCTGGAGGGGTCCGCAGGAGCGCAAGCTGCGCTGGGACCTCTGGTTCCCCTGGATCAGCTAACATCCATTTTGGGAGAGTTTTTCGCCCGGGGGGTACCGAGCCGTGCCAAGGGGGTGACTAAAAAGCGTCCACCTCCTCCTCCTCCTCATTCTGAGGAGGAATCTGAACCGGAAGGGGGCTCTATGATCAGAGGGACCCCCGTGGAGCTTTCGGATTGTGAATTGGAGCCCTCAGACGGTGAGGAGCACCAGGGGGCCTCAGTGGCGCGCGAAAGGGCGTTAGTGGCCTCCCTGATCACCGACATCCGTGAGTCGTTGCGACTGGACCAGACTGGGGAGTCGAAGGGGCCTACCTACGTTTGTGGGTCTTTTAAACCGACACGGACCCCTAAGGTGTTTCCTTATGTCCATTTTTTTGACCAGTTTGTGTACAAGGAATGGCAGCGTCTGCAGAATTCCTTTTCACTGCCCAAATGTTTCTCTGTGCGCTATCCCTTTGAGGACAGCCTTTTGAAAAAGTGGGCATCCCCCGCAGTGGACCCTCCGGTGGCTCGCCTGAATAAGGCGACTACCATTCCGTTGGAAGGGTCACCATCCTTTAAGGATCCGGCGGTGTCCAAGGCATTGTTCTTGGTGGCGGGGACGGCAATGAGCCCGGCTCTGGCGTCGGCCATGGTGGCGCAGTCGCTCACAGAATGTGCGACGGAGTTGCACAATGATTTGGGCTGCAGGTGCTCCCCTGAGGCTCTGCAGCGGGCAGACCACCTGGTGCAGGGTCTCTGTTACCTGTGTGACGCAGCTTTGGACCTGCTCCCTATGCTGTCAAAGATGTCTGTTTTTGCAGTCATTATCAGATGGTTATTGTGGTTGCGGTGTTGGTCTGGTGACCACGCGTCCAAAAAGGGCCTCACGGACCTCCCTTTTCGGGGTGGTCGTCCTTTCGGGGCCCAACTGGATGAAAGAAATCATTAAGGATTTCACCGGGGGGAAGAGTACTTTTCTTCCAGAACCCAAGCGGCGGGATTACCGCCGTAGGCCGGGGCCTTCATTTTCAGGCCACAAGCGTTTTTTTCGTCCGCCCGGTTCAGCGGGCAAGGGCTCGCGGCCCGGCAAGTCTGCCACGGGGTCCGGCAAGTGGCCCTGGCAGCGCAAGCCCAAAAAGACGGAGGACAAGTTCTACGCATAATGGGTTGTCCCCGCCCGACTCTTGGGTGGGGGGCCGGCTTCTGGGGTTCGCAGACCCGTGGACCGCTCGCATCTCCAATATGTGGGTGCGGGAAGTGGTGTCCTCCGGGTACAGGATAGAGTTCAGTACTTTACCCCCAGACAGGTTTTTCCCATCAAACTTGAGGTTCCCTCCGGGGCGTCGGGAAGCTCTGCTGGGGGCTTTTCAGACGCTGTCCGAACAAGGGGTAATTGTGTCGGACCCTCCGTTGGAAAGGTTCCATGGCTTCTATTCGAACCTTTTTGTGGTGCCCAAAAGAGGTGGGGTCAGGCCAGTTCTGGACCTGAAAGCGCTCAATCACTTTGTGAGAGCACGGAAATTCAGGATGGAACCAGTCCGCTCGGTCGTGGCCGCCCTTCACCAAGGGGACTTCATGGCGTCTCTGGACATCAGGGACGCTTATCTTCATATTCCCATTTGTCTCCGGCATCAGTGTTTCCTGCGCTTTGCGGTAGGGGATGTACATTACCAATTTGTGGCACTTCCCTTCGGTCTGGCCTTGGGTCTTCACCAAGCTGTTGGCTCCGGTGCTGGCTCTATTGAGGCAGAGAGGCATTGCTGTGGTAGCATACCTTGACGATCTGCTCCTGCGAGCGGTGTCAGCTTCGGCTCTGGAGGACAATGTTGCTAGCACCATGGCCTCGATGAGAGACTTCAGCTGGCTGATCAACCTGCAGAAGTCGACATTGACCCTGTCCTGTCATCTGGAATATCTGTGTCTAATATTGGACACGGAGCAGGCGAAGGTGTTCCTACCTCCGGCCAAGTTGCTGACGCTACAAGCAGCGGTGCGATCCCTGCCCTTACGTCGGTGTTCCTCCTTACGGTTCTGTATGCGGGTGTTGGGGCTCATGGTCTCGGCCTTTGAGGCGATACTGTACGCCCAGAGTCACACTCTGCTCCTGCAGCGAGCAATCCTGTTACGGTGGGAAAAGTCTCCGTTGTCCCTGGACCAGCTGATCATTTTGGATCATCAAACCAGGGGGTCATTGACCGGGTGGCTCCGGGACCCGGCATTGACTTTGGGAAAGTCTTTCCTTCCCCTGAATTGGTCGATAGTCACGACGGACGCCAGCCTATCGAGCTGGGGAGGGGTCCTGGGGCAGTTGTCTGCTCTGGACCGTTGGTCGACGCAGGAATCGCGCCTTCCAATAAATGTGCTGGAGCTGAGGGCAATCAGGCTCAGTCTCTCCCACTGGTCGGCAAGGCTGCGCAGCCTTCTGGTTCGGGTTCAGTCGGACAACCACGGCGTGAACCATCAGGGCGGAACAAGGAGCTCTGCATCAGCTGTGGAGGCGGCCCACATTCTGAGGTGGGCAGAACTTCACGTGCCGGCAATCTCCGCCATCTACATCCTGGGTGTAGAAAACTGGCAAGCGGACTTTCTCAGTCGCCAGACTCTAAATCAGGGGGAAATGGTATCTGCATCCAGAAGTGTTCCTCCAGATTTGCAAACGGGGCACGCCAGACGTGGACTTAATGGTGTCCAGGTTCAATCACAAGGTGCAGACCTTTGTGTGCAGGACAAGGGATCCGTTGGCGGCCGCCACGGACGCACTAGTCGCACCTTGGTCCCGGTACAGGCTTCTGTACGCCTTTCCTCTCAAGCTTCTACCGCGGCTCCTGCGCAGGTTAGAAGCGGAGGGAATCCCGACAATCCTGGTGGCTCCGGATTGGCCTCGGCGCCCTTGGTACGCCGACGTGGTGCGGATGGTAACAGACGTTCCCTGGCGGCTCCCGCTTCGCGAAGATCTGCTGTCACAGGGACCCATCCTGCACCCTGCTTTACCCTCGCTGGCTTTGACAGCTTGGCTATTGAGTCCCAGGTGCTGAGGGATAGGGGCGTTTCTGACTCCGTGTTCCCTATCATGCTTAAGGCGCCTAAGTGTACGTCTCGCAAGATATCATCGCACCTGGAAGGCTTATATTGCCTGGTGTGAGGCGGGGGGGTTGTAACCACCGCTCTTTCGCTATATCCCGGGTGCTGGCCTTCTTGCAGCAAGGCCTGGATAACAATTTGGCGTTGAAGGGTCAGATTTTGGCTCTGGCGATTCTTTTTCAACGTCCTTTAGCTACGCATTCTTTGATACGTACATTTGTACAGGGTAGCTCCTCAGGTACGGTCG
>BLSH010490079.1:837573-849870 GCA_018402905.1 Glandirana rugosa
TCGTCATCAAAATCCCATATGAGATTAGTGACACTGATACAGGTCCGTTACATCTCTCGTAGGAAGAACCTACGAATCCACGTCTTGTATTCCTATCGTGTTGTTACAGGAGTAGATAAACCTTTTGACTTTGGTGGAAACCTTCTTTCCTACAAAACCCACATTTTTGTTGGAACAACAATTCATCCTCCTTACCAAGGAATTGTTTCTGTACAGACTGTCTGTTTCAGGTTTCCTTATAGGAATCACCCAGGTTTAACACTAAAGACGTCTCGCTAGGTTTTATGGACATTGTTGTGCTATCCTTATGTTCTGCACCTAAGCATCCAAGAAGGATGCTCTCTACATTGCCTGGACATAGTCACAGTGATTAGAGTATACCCTAAAACTACTGCTTCCCTCTGTTCCTTTTTAGGGTCCTCGTAAGTGGCACCCTGCTTCCAAATCTCCCATTGCAAGGTGGATAAGAAGCCACCTTGCAAGACCTTACTCTCTTAAACAAAAAACACCTCCTGTGCTGTTGCATGCCCACTGCACCAGATCTGTAGGAGTTTCCTGAGCATTTTGGCACAAACAATCTGTTGCCCAACTGTATAAGGCCACCACCTGGTGGATGTCCAGTTTTTATGAGGTTTGCAGCTTTTGGCCTGCAAGGTATATGCAGTGGCACTCTGAACACGGGTCTCTTCACCCCAGTTGTTTTTTGAGCTGGTTGCAGTTTTGTTTGCTTAGTTGCCTGCCCTTTGTATTCATTGCTTATGGGCGTCCCATGGTGTTTGAATAAGTTGGCTGTATCCTGTACTGTACAATTAAGATAAGTGGAATTTTAACTTGCCCGTAAATTCGATATCTTGGATGCAGTACTGGAAACAGGCCACTTTCCGTTCCTTTCTTTGGTTTATTTTTCATTGCTTACTACAAAATGAGGGCTCGTAGAGCGGGATAGGGTTATGCGCCCTCAAATGCTTGCCAGTGTCCAGTCACCTGAAGGTACATGTCTATACCCCATGGTGTATGAATATTCTGCCTGTGTCATGTACTGTACTCCAAATATGGAGCTTACAGGCAAGGCAAAATTCCTTTTTTTTTCACATGCTGAAAAGGGTTGGCATCTTCCCTCTTAGGGAGGAATTAGGATTGCTTGGGTGCAGGTTTTTTTTTATAGATTTTTTTATTTTTATTTTAACTAAACATAATGTCTTATCGCGGAGAGAACAAAAATGTCTTCTACCTGACCGCTTGTCAGATTTACACATGCTATCAGCCAGTAGTATGTCTAAACCCAACCCCCCATTTCCTTTCTGTTCTGTGTTCAATATGTTGTATGCACAGTTTTTAGGTATCATTTATGCACATTTTTGGTTTTGTCATTTTACGTGTATATTGTCTGTTTCATCATCCCTCCGTATGGTTTTTGGTTTTACAAAATGGCAGCTTTACTTAATGGAAAGGTTGTTTCTATAAATTGTCATTCTTTTTCTTTCTGCAGAGATACCCAAGATGGAGAACTCAGACATTCAAGAACTGTTGAAGGATGTTCTTGGTACTGTAGACCGTGATCAGCCTGTGAATAGTTCAGCAGGCAGAAATGAAGGAGCACCAACCAGTGGATCAGTAAGCCAGAGTCAGAGACACTTTACTCAAGGCAAGTCAGTTGCTATCTCAACATCAACCATGTATCTTTTAGACTTTCGTGTTTTGTGGTAGGAATATACAATAATTGGGAACCTGTTTCTTGTAATTCCATCTTCCCCCAGCAGCACGTTTGCTTTTTTGTCACTGCCGTCAGCTGCCGTTAGTAAGTTTACAGTTGCTCTAGTTGGAGCTTACACAGGTGTGAGGGCTGTCACATGGTGATGGTGCTAGACCTTTTTCCATTGCTTTTACACATATTACCTTTTGCTCCTGTTATCTGACCTACATGAGCAAAACACAAGTCTGTTTTAAAGAGGAAGCAAACCCTCATGGGGTTTACTTCCTCTATTCCCATGCAAAGGAGAAGCACAATGGGCTACTATGAATCACATATTAGCCCATTATGTGTCACTTACTTGCGAACGAAGCCTGCGACGTCCAGCGATGTCGCTTGTGCAGGTTGCGTCCATCTTCAGCCCCTCTTCCTTCCAGCACCACGATTTCGGCTCTGTGAGTGGTCGGAGTGGCGTGACGGCACATGCACGCAGGAGCCGCCAGTCACAGCACGAATGACGTCGGCAATGCTAGTACACTGTATATCTCCTAAACAGTGCTATAATAAGGCTTTCCTGTAGGTTAAAGTGGTTGTCACGGGTTGACAACCACTTTAATGTCTTCAGTTATGATTCAAAATGAATTACAGTTGAGTGTTTTTCTTAGCTATTGATTGGATAGGTTTAAGTACCTCAAAGAGAAGCTTGCACTGTGGAATATAATATACTTATAACCCTTTGTGAAATTTACTTATTGGTTACTTTGTTTTTCAGGTGCATCCATGGCTACTAGCTTACAGATTGAGTCTTATGCTCAGTCTGGCTTCTTGGACAACAGGTATGTTAACTTTTGCTATGAGAAACATATCCAGGCATCTCTTTGCCTTGCATCTTCAAAGCGGCCCTGTCACTGGCATTATTTTCCTAATGAGGTGTTTTTACTTTGCTTTCTGTAAATGTCGAAAGCCCCCTTTTACATACTTGTTCTGACTGGGTGCTCATTTTTTTTTTCTAGCAGTGTAAATACTAATTTCTATGATTTTTCCCCCCCCTCCTTTTAGCTGTTGTTCATTCAGTTGCATCTGGGCTAATGCTTCATATAGTGCAAATTTTTTTTTTGCCTTTGCTCCTTTTTTTTTTCAGAATCTGTTTGATAATGAAGGTGAGAGACATTTGCTTCTTCCAACTTCATTTTCGGTCTCTGTGGCATGTTTATCTTGCAAACTGGTTACTCACTGATACTTATTTTGAATAAAATACAAATTGTTTTTTTTATTTATATATATATATATATATATAATTTATTTTCCAAGTATGTCACGTGACCAACACCCTGGCTGTGTTTACACACACGGATCCCCGTTCTGTCACTGCGGGGGAGCGATCGCGGGTATCCGGCAGACATCGAGTCCCCTCTACGCAGTGAGCGCGCCCATGGTCCGTGATCTTGCAGCTGCTGTCGGGTGACGACGATATGCGATATCGAGCCACGTTGCCACCGTCAATCCACAGCAGGCGGTCGGCAACTGGTTAAATATTATGCCAATTACACGAAAATCGTTCTTTTGGTTATCAGACTTAAAAGATTTTCGTGCTTGTCCCTTCGGATATTTTCGCAAGAACGTGATTGGCTCTTGAAAGCTGTGTACTAAATTAAATAGATTATCAGACGATCCCTCCAAATGCATTTTTTTTTCCTGTCTGATAGTCTTTGTGTGTGTACTGGCATTTATGCCACACGCACAGCCTGCATCGGGGATCCAAGAGACTTCACAAGGAATGAATCAAAGACTAAGACACACAGGTAGATTTTTTTTTTTTTTTTACACACACACACACACACACACACACACACACACACACACACACACACACACACACACACACACACACACACACACACACACACACACACACACACACACAATCTCACAAAAGTGAGTACCCCGCTCACATTTTTGTAAATATTTTATTATATCTTTTCATGTGACAACACTGAAGAAATTAAACTTTGCTACAATGCAAACTAATCAGTGTGCAGCTTGTATAACAGTGTAAATTTGTTGTCCCCTCAAAATAACTCAACACCCAGCCATTAATGTCTAAACTGCTGGCAACAAAAGTGAGTATAACCCTAAGTGAAAATGTCCAAATTGGGATCAATTAGCCATTTTCCCTCCCCGGTGTCATGTGACTCGTTAGTGTTACAAGGTCTCAGGTGTGAATGGGGAGCAGGTGTGTTAAATTTGGGGTTATCACTCTCACTCTCTCATACTGGTCACTGGAAGTTCAACATGGCACCTCATGGCAAATAACTCTGAGGATCT
The DNA here is from genome assembly GCA_018402905.1 of Glandirana rugosa. Taxonomy (NCBI): domain Eukaryota; kingdom Metazoa; phylum Chordata; class Amphibia; order Anura; family Ranidae; genus Glandirana; species Glandirana rugosa. The sequence goes on from BLSH010490079.1 coordinate 841,589, forward strand.
GAAAAAAAAATTGTAGCTCTACATAAAGATGGCCTAGGCTATAAGAAGATTGCCAAGACCCTGAAACTGAGCTGCAGCACAGTGGTCAAGACCATAAAGTGGTTTAACAGGACAGGTTCCACTCAGAACAGGCCTTGCCATGGTCGACCAAAGAAGTTGAGTGCACATGCTCAGCGTCATATCCAGAGGCTGTCTTTGGGAAATAGACATATGAGTGGTGCCAGCATTGCTGCAGAGGTTGAAGGAGTGGGAGGTCAGCCTATCAGTGCTCAGACCATATGCAGCACACTACATCAAATTGGTCTGCATGGCTGTTGTACCAGAAGGAAGCCTCTTCTAAAGATGTTGCACAAGAAAGCCCGCAAACAGTTTGCTGAAGACAAGCAGACTAAGGACATGGATTACTGGAACCATGTCCTGTGGTCTGATGAGACCAAGAAAAACTTATTTGGTTCAGATGGTGCCAAGCGTGTGTGGCGACAACCAGGTGTGGAGTACAAAGACAAGTGTGTCTTGCCTACAGTCAAGCATGGTGATGGGAGTGTCATGGTCTGGTGCTGCATGAGTGCTGCCAGCACTGGGGAGCTACAGTTCATTGAGGGAACCATGAATGCCAACATGTACTGTGACCTACTGAAGCAGAGCATGATCCCCTCCCTTCAGAGACTGGGCCAAAGGGCAGTATTCCAACATAACGACCCCAAACACACCTCCAAGATGACCACTGCCTTTCTAAAGAAGCTGAGGGTAAAGGTGATGGACTGGCCAAGCCTGTCTCCAGACCTAAACCCTATTGTACATCTGTGGGGCATCCTCAAATGGAAGGTGTAGGAGTGCAAGGTCTCTAACATTCACCAGCTCTGTGATGTCATGGAGGAGTGGAAGAGGACTCCAGTGGCAAACTGTGAAGCTCTGGTGAACTCCATGCCCAAGAGGGTTAAGGCAGTGCTGGAAAATAATGGTGGCCACACAAAATATTGACACTTTGGGCCCAATTTGGACATTTTCACTTAGGGGTGTTTACTTTTGTTGCTAGTGATTTAGACATTAATGGCTATGTTGAGTTATTTTGAGGGGACAGCAAATTTACACTGTTATACAAGCTGTACACTCACTACTTTACATTGTAGCAAAGTGTCATTTCTTCATTGTTGTCACATGGAAAGAGATAATAAAATATTTACAAAAATGTGAGGGGTGTACCCACTTTTGTGAGATACAGTGTGTGTGTGTGTGTGTGTGTGTGTGTGAATATATATATATATAGATATATATATATATATATATATATATCGATCAGCAGATTGCATGATTAACTATGGAACCAGACAAATAGACAACACTAGGCACATTGTTGTCTTGTGACTGGTAGATACTAGTGCGGATACTTTCATCAACCCCCATAGACTAGTATAGTTTATTTCATACAATGACCAGCCCACCTGATGTATCATTTCTTGAAATAAAACCATAAACTGGATTTTGCTCTTTTAGGAATTTTTCTCTTCGCCTTTTCTCGTGTCTCCATTTGCAAACTGAACATTTTTATTCTACTCGTGATTATAGCAAAACCTTGCTGAGCAATTTGATATGGAACAGTAGTAACTTAAAACCATATTACTTTGGACTTTGATTTAACAACTTTGTCAGCTATTGTTAATTAATTGAATTGATGTTTGTGTTCTGCGTGTCTCTTTTTTTGGGTGAACCTGGTATTGTGATGGGGGCAAATTCTTAGTCTCTCTTTGCACTGATGTAGGGATAGAAGTGGCTTCTTCAGTCCTGAGCACTGTGACACTGATGGCTCATGGACCACAGCTTCCACCCCAACTACACCAACTACTGAGGGTGAGACTGATGGCCTCTCCTACAATCAGCGCAGCTTACAACGCTGGGAAAAAGATGAAGAACTAGGGGAAATGTCAACAATTTCGCCTGTGCTATATGCAAATAAAAACTTTCCTAATTTGAAAAAGGACTACCCAGGTGAGGAAATTCAAATGTTATGCAAAGCAAATGGGGGGGGGGGGGGCACAACTATATATACTTAAATATTGACACAATTTACACATGCATTTCAAAACGCCTAAGGTGGCCATGGACATAAGGCGGCTTTTAGAAGAGCAGACTGTTTCTTGTGTGCTCAGGATTACAGTGGCAAGTGTGCCCATGCACTGTGCTAGCTGCATTTGTTAGGCATGTTGCATAGAAAAACAATATCTGTAAGTGTGTTAACGTTTGCCTACTGGACCCTTCTTACATGAGGCATAACCCTAAATTATTACCATAAATGTTTGTTCTTTACATGCAATTGCTTTCCTGTCCTGTGCTTGCTGTACTTGCTAAACCAATAGCTGTGACCTGTGACTAAAATCCTTTATTTTATCTTACGTTAGATTGGTCAAGTCGATGCAAACAGATCATGAAACTTTGGAGGAAAGTGCCAGCGCAAGACAAAGCTCCTTATTTGGTGTGTATTGTATCCTTGTTTTCAATGTATTTTTTGTATCCCTTTGAGTGACATAGTAATTGTAAAAAGTCTTGCTGCCATGTTCAGAAGGTTGGGACACTGGCAAACAGAGGTAAGCCAGCCCCCCATATAACCTTGCTTCCAACCGTCATGCCTATATATTTTTTTTTTTTCTGTGGCTAGAGTAGATGAACTCCAACCTACATCTATTACTACTGCTACTGCAGTAGTAGGATACTGTCCTTGGGAAAGCTTACGCAATTTCATGCTCCCTACAGAAGAGGAGTCCCTTTCCTTCACAGATGGCTGCACACCTTGTACCTCCACCTGAGGGACCTCTTGACCTTACAAGGTTGACTAGGTCAGTCCCTACTACTCCCTTCTATAGTGCGAATCTGTCTCTTCAATGTCCACCAGCAGTTTTGGACCCTGCTTGCACTACTGACTTTTATTACCATCCTAGTCCAGTACCCATTCTTGGCATCTCCATTGCAGAACACACAGGAGACCTTCACCTACATTTTTACAGTTCTTGCAAAACAAAAGCATTCATCTTCTTTCTTTGCCTAGATAGGATCAACATCTATATAATACTTGTAGTTTCAATTGGAACTGCATCGACTCAATACTCACTAAGTCCACTCCCTGTGAACCTTTGATCCCTTTTATCCTGGCATGTACCAGTTTTTCCTCGTACACCCCTTTATTGTGGTAATTTTGGGAATTCCCTTTTAGCATGCTTTTCCCTTTTTGGACAGCCTCTCAATCCTTTTTGGTATTTCCCTCTGAGTTAGTTTGGAATCTAGTGTAGACACTAAGTTGATCTCGTCAAAGTCAGACACATCAGTGACGGTCCCAGCCAGCCAAGGGGGTTCCCAGCCCACAGCAGTGAGTGTAGTGTATGGAGTAGAGTGTGGAACTCCTGATCCTGGATAATCGACACATAACCTATTGTGAAATTGCACAAGGGACGAATCTTTCTATGGTGCACTGATGACAAAGTGAAGCAGGCTGTCCTAGGATGGTTCAGACGTACTGACAAATCGTTCGTTCTATTCCGAAGCTTTCCAGGTATTAAATGCTGGGATAAGTGTATAAATTTAGCAGGGGAGTATGCTAAAAAAAAATGCAGTTTCCACTCTTTGAAATTTTATTATATAAACTCAAAAGTCCTAGTTTGACTTGAACGCCCCTACATATACATTTTTATACCCTTTTTTTGGATTTTGTCCCCAGTTTGAGCAATGCCATCCCTTCTTGCTAGGAAGTGTTGCTGGATGTCTTGTACTTCTTGAAGGGGTTGACAAGCTAGACACAGTTATACTACTACAAATTTTCCCTAAGAGGGAAAGTCTGCATGGCTTGTGGGACATAATTACGTAAAGCTAAATCCTCTTCTGTGACTGAGCTTTTGTCTTCTGGGGAAAGCTCCTTAGAAACCTCCCTACCTGTTTTCTTTCCATTGAATTCTCCTAGATCTAATGTTAGGACTCCTACCCATCGCTTCTCAGAGGATTCCGTTCCTATTGAGGTTAGATGATTCTTAGGCTGGCCATACATTATACAATTTTCATTTAGATTTACCAAAACCATATAATGAGGTCAAACCTAAACACTTTCAATTTGTATATAGGCAGGCCCTTGCCCTACATAGTTGCTGGTAAATCTAAAGGAGATTGAGTACGAAAATTGTATAATGTGTGGCCAGCTTTAGAAACATTCTTTCTTTTTTTTTTGTAGGCCTGCTGTGTGGTTACCATGCATCTATAACACCTTTTGGGTATTTGGAAGGATTTCTTCTCTTCCTTCCTTTTTTTTTTTTCTTTTTTCTCTTTTCCATCCCAATGTTCTTTTATGGCAGGTTGTTTTGAGATAAATTTCCTCTACCCTATTTTAAAAAGGTTCAGTTTTTTTTAAGCTGGGTTTTCCCCTGGTCTCAGTTTACATTTCATGCTGTGAGGGCTCTTGCATCCATATCTCCTTAAGAGGTTAGTTATCTGTCAGATATCATCTGGTCTTTTATTTTTCTTTTGTTTATTTTCCTCTCCCTGAAATAAAGCGTCAGGAATAGTCAACCTATGAATGTTTGCCAGGTTGTTTTTTTCCCTTGACAGGTTTTCTCTATCCAAGCCTAAGGCAGACCATAAACCATAAGTAGCAAACTGTGGTTGCAGGAAAGAAAATTGCACCGTTTTTGGCTGGCCTGAGTGCTCTAAAGGGACATGTTTCTGCCCCATCCATTCTGTTTCAAAGACCTTTTGGCTTCACACACTCTTGTTTAGACCTTTATACATGCGTGGCTGGTGTTAATCCCCCACTTTGATCTCCTTTGTCTCCCTAGGGTCTAAATCTTGCATTTTCGTTTCTTCAAAAATCAATTTTTCAACCACCCAGGATATCACAATGAAGGATATCACTAATAAAGTTGCCTATTTGGTAGGCATTACCTCTGTCATGCATATTTCTGAGCTGGCGGCTCTTTCTTGTAAGGAGCCTTTTTTTCATATTGCCTAGATATAAGATGGTCCTGAGACCCAGACCTTACTTATTATCCAAGTTGTTTTTTTTCTTTGATTTCAATGAATGTATAATTCTCCCTTTCCTCTGGTTTGCCCTGAAACACCGCAAAGATTTTACTTAATTGTCTAGATGGAATCATAGCAGTTGGAGTTTACCTTGTTGCAACATCTTTCTTCCAAAAAACTGATTCCCTTTTTGTGCTCACTGAGGTCCCAAGAAGGGTCATCCTGCTTCCTCTTCCACTATAGCTGGGTGGCTCAAGTAGCTCATTTTCAGGGCTTATGTCCTGAAGGGAAAGGGTTCCTCTTTCCTATTAGGGCTCACTCAACTAGTTTTGTTGCTGACTCTTGTACTTTTCAGCATCAAGCATTCGTTTCCCAGGTCTGCAAAGCTGCCATCTGGTGTTCTGTTCATGGCTTCTCATAGTTTTACTGGTTGCATCTTTAAGCTTTTGCTGGTGTGAGCTTCAGCTGTAAGGTGCTTAAAGCTATCATCTGAGAATTTCGGTTCTGTTGATCCTTGTTTCCTTGAGGACCTGTTTGCCATTGTTTGCTTTATTGTTGCTCACCCCTTTTTTTGCTTGGGGACCACCCATGGTGCATTACTTTTCCTGTGTGTGGGGTTATCTGAGGGTGCCCAGAGGGGGCATACCCAGCAAAGCTTTTGCCAGTGTCCAGTCACCTGAAGATAGCGGCATTTAACTTATTTGACATCCTGTGTTCTGTGCTGGACACCAGGATCTGGAATTTACACAAGCCATAATTCCCGTTTTCTGTAAGCGTTGCATAATTCATATTGTATTTTTCTTTATTTCACGTGTTCTCATGCATCTGTGTCAGGATCTATCTAAATTTTCATTGGCTGCATTTTGAGTGATATTGCGCACAAAATTGCGTTCGACATGTGGTTATTGCAATGGTTGTCAGAAAGTTTAATCTTTTGACTTTCTCTCCTTTTTGTAGCAAAAAGCCAAAGATAATCGTGCGGCACATCGTATAAACAAGGTACAGAAGGTAAACCTATGAATTCTTTTGATCTAAGTTTGCGTTGTTTAACCGTTTCCGCTGCTGTCTGTGTGTCTGTCTGTGTGTCTGTCTGTGTGTCTGTCTGTGTGTCGCGACGATCGGTGGTGTGGTGGATCAGTCTGACCCACCGCATTACCGATCTCGGTAAAGCGATTCCATCGGAAACACTTTACCATGTGTTCAGCCGTGACCAATCATGGCTGGTCACAGTGTAAACAGGAAGAGTAGTGGAGAGCCGATCGGCTGCTCTCCTGACGGGGGGCGGTCTGTGCTGGTGGTTTATCAGCGCAGCCCCCCTTGGATCGCCACCCTAGACCACCAGGGATGTGCCCGATAGGGAGCCGAGCCTGACCAGGGAGACCACCAGGTAAGGGGCACAGTGCCCAGCATGGATGGCACTCAGTGCCACCCTAGACCACCAGGGAATGGACCCTATTGCTCCATTTTTCACCTGGTGCCCAGTGCTGCATATCAGTGCCCATAAGTGCTGCATATCGGTGCCCATCAGTGCCTCCTATCAGTGCCCGTCAGTGTATCCTCATCAGTGCCCATCAATGATGCAGAAAATGCACTTATTTACAAAGTTTTTTGACCGAAACAGAGAATCTTGTTTTGTTTTTCAAAATTTTCTGTGTTTTTTTTATTTGTAGCGCAAAAAATAGAGGTAGTAAAAAAAACACCAAAAGAAAGCTCTATTTGTGGAAATAAAATGATAAAAATTTTGTTTAGGTACAGTGTCGCATGACGGCGCAATTGTCATTCAAAGCGCAACAGCACTGAAAGCTGAAAATTGGTCTGGTAGAGAAGTGTTCTAAGTGCATGGTAGTGAAGTGGTTAAAGTATTACTAAAGGCAAAATTATTTTTTTTGTTTTTTTTGTTTTGGATAGAGTAGAGGGATTAGAACACCTGTCCATTTTTATTGCGGTCTGCGCCCTCGCTAGGAGATTCCCCCCCCCCCCCTCCATTTGTCTTGTTTACCATTATCGTTGAAAGTAAGAGCACTTCAAGTTTTGGGTTGCCCCCAGAAAAGTAATAGAGGGATAATCTTTCAATGGGGACACTAGTTCAGGTGATCTGGGGGTTCTCAAGGAATCCCCTTAATTTGCAGTTGCAATTTCCTGTTTGGCTATGGGACAGGAACTGAAGTAAAATCTCTGCAGTAGGACACAGAAGGTGAAAACAATCTGACAGGTTATAATCCTCCCTTGCTCCATCCAAAATTAAAAAAAATGCCTATAGTTCCACTTTTAACAAACTACTGCAATATTTTCTCTTTGTCCCTTACCCCTCCCTCTTGCACACGGTAAAAAAAAAGTATTTTCTTTATCATGCATCCCAGGATTCAGTGTATCTTCATATCTGTTACTATAGGGTCATGCTTCGCCTTTCCGGTTGAATACTGGCAGAATGAGACAGGAAATCCCCTCCCTGGCCTAACCCCCTATTAGCTAGGCATTTCCTCATTTTTGTAGCAGTCCATGAAACTACAATGTGAAAGGGTGGAGGACAGACCTTTTGATTTTGTAGCCCAGTTACTTGGTGTGTCCACAGCACCCAGAGTGTTCACAAAGGTGCTGGCTCTGGTCTTCAGGATCCTATGGGCTCAGGGTAGTCCTGTTATAGGTTACCTGGACAACTTTCTTCTGAGGGACCAGTCTGCTCTGCTTCTGGAGGTCAACATGAGTCTCATGATGCAACTCTAGAAAAATTTGGATAGGTTCCAGGGGTTGGAATATTTATACCTGATTTTGGGCACTGTGCAATTAAGAGTCATCCTTCACCAGGACAGATGGCTTACTCTGTTAGCGCTGGTGGAGTTGCTTCAGACTGCATGACCCAACGATCCGTCTCTGCATTAAGTTGCTGGTAAAGTAAAGATAGTGGCCTCCTACGAGGCAGTTCCCTTTGCCCAGTTTCCTTCTAAGCTCCTCCAACTCATATCCTTCAGAAGGGTAGAGATCATGAGAGACGGGTGTATCCAATTTTGTTTATCCGTACCCTTCTGAAGGCTATGAAAGTGACTTCATGGAAGATTTACCATCTGGCTTCAAGGTCTTTTTTGCCTGATTTGAGGCTCAGGGGACTTCATCCTCATAAGTATATCTCCAACCGGGAGTCAACCAAGGTCTGGTACATTCACGGGTCAGATTTGGGCCTTTGCTTCTTTTCTGAGAGACCCATTGCTTTTCATTCTTTGGTGTGTCTCTTTGTACCAGGAGTCACACATATTATTTCACTGATCAGGACTCCATTGGACCTCAATTTG
>BLSH010490079.1:937595-947762 GCA_018402905.1 Glandirana rugosa
TATACAACCGAAAATTTTAAGCAGCGCAAGTGTTTAAATGACACCCTTGAGAAATAGTTCATGAAAATAGTTCATAAAATAGTGAATATATATTCCAACATTCAAAGATAGTCCAGAAAACATCCGTGATCAGACAGTGTATGTGTGGATGTAACAGACACCCTTAAGCCTTCCTCCACCGTGCACCAGTGTCTCCTATCACCCAATAATACTGAGGCTCACCAAACGTCAATGAAAAACTAGCATAGACCGTCCATTATAGGCGTCAATCATTCAGGCAAGGCAATTCCTCCACTCCTATATTAGTCTATGTGGAGTCTCCGCTCATGTATGGGAACAAAAAAAAAACTCCTCATAGTGCAACACCATACCACTTAGTATAAAACATTTATTGAATAAGGTATTGCTCGTACATTTTAAAAGCCAACATATTGCATAATAACTAGGTTACTGGTGCGTTACCTTGCTGCCAGACCGACTTGCATCATGCTGCTCTGGTCACACATCCAGTTCCCTCAAAGTTGCCGTGTAGTCACTACCCTTGGATGCATTTCGTCATATCGAACTTGTTCACGCCTATATTGGACGGTCTATGCTGGTTTTTCATTGACATTTGGCGAGCCTCAGTATTATTGGGTGATGGGAGACACTGGTGCACGGTGGAGGAAGGCTTAAGGGTGTCTGTTACATCCACACATACACTGTCTGAACATGGATGTTTTCTGGACTATCTTTGAATGTTGGAATATATATTCACTATTTTATGAACTATTTTCATGAACTATTTCTCAAGTGTGTTATTTAAACACTTGCACTGCTGTGAATCATTTGTGCACGTTATGAATTCACTGTGTTTTTTGTTTTATTATTATTAGGCAGCTGCTATTATAATTATTGATTGATTTTTTTGTATTTGTTTGGCGCGGTGCTATATATATATATATATATATATATATATATATATATATATATATATATATATATATATATATATATACACACACATTTTTATTAGCAAATTTACACTTTTATACAAGCTGTACACTCACTACTTTACATTGTTGCAAAGTGTCATTTTTTCAGTGTTGTCACATGATAAGATAGAATAGAATATTTACATAAAATGTGAGGGGTGGTACACACACATACTTTTAGAAAGGATACGTTTGATTATGTTTTGCAGCAACAGACATTGTCTGGAAGGTATGCAAACCCCATTCAATACACAAGCCCATACTACAAATTAGTAGTAATATGCTGTATGCACTTAAATAAGACGATGCAATAAAAAGGACTATTGGAGCTGTTCTTGTGTCTGCTGTATTGCGTGTATAACAGTTGATAATAAAGGGAGAAGGCAAGTTCAATGGTAATGACATTACATCAGACGGACAAGCTGCACAGGAAGTAACAGACATGGAAGGAACAAGAAAGAAAAGAAGATTCTAAGATGGGGAAAAAAACATAGCACAGGTAGTTGGTGATAGGGAGGAGGAGTAGGAAGCAGTTTCAGGTGCACAGAGAGATGATGTAAGTGTTTTTTTTTTTTGTTTGTTTTTAAGGACCCTTGTGCAAAAAAAGCTGTACCAAAGCCAAAAAGAACACAGAAGACTAATGAAAAAGTACCAAATTCTCGTAAAAAGATAAGGAGAGAGGACAGCTTAAAATCTCCAGATGCGATTGTGAAGCAACTGAAACAGGTAGATGTGATATTGCCTTACAGTCAGACTTGATCCATTGTATATGAGCATTCATACTTCACACTCTGAGGAGCCCCGCAGATAGCTTGATTGCTATTCTGGTATCCTGTACATTCCCTTGTTTTACAGTACAAGGTGGGAATCCCTATCACATAGAAACTTTCAATTTACACTTTACAGTGTGGAGCTGTCCATTCCAATTTCTTTCTTGTTCATTGAATCATGCAGAAAGTCTTTTTACCTACGGGTTATACTGCCACCTACCAAAGGATTGGAGACTTGCAAACAAACCTTAGACCAGACCCGAATAACCCCTCCTTCTACCAGCATGCCTCAGTTTGTTGCTGGTGTCCTATGAGAAAAGATGTTGCTTCAGCTCTGCTGTGTGAAAGACTAACCTTTTTTCTTTCTTGTACAGTACAGGACATAGTCTGTCAATCATAACAGGTTATATGCTGCACCTTCAGGTAAGTGGACACTGGCAAAAGCCACTCAAAGCTTTTACACTCCCACATATAACACCTCCCACCATGTGATCCTCAATTTTTTGCTAGTGTGTTTCGGTGATGGATGTGGGAGAGCAGATAGTTCTTGGCATGAGCAGTGATTTCTTCTATGAAGACAAACTACAAACTGCACCAAGTCACTGCGGTTGAGGGTGCTATTTTCTGTATCGGTGCCCTTCGGCGTTGTGCCACATGGGCTGTACCCTGGACCCCATGCAAAAATGAGAGCTGGGCTGGCCTGTAATGTTGTGACTGCACTGGAACCAGCAAACAGGTGTTGCTCCTGGGTTTCTGATACAGCGTGAGTCTCCTCTGGGTGCTCTACAGGTCCGAGACTGAGATCCAACTGTGCGGCAACCCAGTCCTTGAAGATCCTCTCTCCTTATTGGAGAGCGTATAGTACATACTGAAGCGGGCAAAGCAAACAGCAGCTCATTCCTGGGGTTGCACCCACAGTAGGACAAGTCAAGTTCCAGCCTATCAAGCATTTCTGTGCAGTTTTTCCAGCTTCCTAAAGGCCTGATGAATGGTGCAGCCGTATGGATTAGCAGGCCCTTTTAAGAAGGCCCCTTCTCTCTCCTTGTGTGAACCATTCCCTCCCAGCGGAACAGACGCTTAAGATTTTTGTATTGATGTTGTGCAGGGCGCACGTGCAACTGCTATTTTGTCCACTCCTATCCATTCTAGGGCATATGTGCAGGCGATATCTTGATTCACTTCTACAATGCAGGTGGAGTGGCCATATCACAGGTGTGGGCACCATTCCATACAGAGAGCACTATAGCCGGATACATGACTTCAAATGAGTCCCCTCTACCGAACAAGGCTTGTGTGCAGTTATCACCTGAATCTGGCTATACCTTCTTGGAATAGGGCACCATGCAGAAAGTCTCCAGTTCTGATGGCTGAGAGCTATAACAAAGCACTCTAAACAGAGGGAAATTGAACGAGATATGGCCATTCTTTACAGTCCCAGGTATTATTCTGTTCCATGTTGGGGACCAGAGATCTGAGATTTCTGCCTCGATCAAACAATTGAGTCAAATCCTGCAAAACGAACAAAGGTCTGGTCAGCACTACAGGAAAAAGTGACCCACCAGATACAATAGTCCACGCAAAGGCTTCGGGCAGGCTTGTCTTCAGTCTTGTCAATGTACGTGTGTAGCCACCTCTGACGGTCTCAACATCACACACTGAATTGCCCTTGCTGCGGTCTTCAAATCGGGAAAAGCCAGTACTCGAATAGAAGCATAGGAAGAAAGCCCACAAGCCTAGTGCATAATCATAACTCTTTAATAGATAAAATGCCAATATACTCCCAAAGAAACACCGTAAATGGCATGTAACCTTTCCCAACAAGCCAACAGAAGCGTGTTCTACCACCAGGGCTCAGCCAACGCATTTCAAGGACAATGCCCGCTTCTGCAGAGCCCATCTGATTTCTGTGTCTGTACCATACAGGACCCTCCACTTCATGTTTTTTTTGTTTTTGTTTTTCTTTATTACTTGCTACAAAACTGAGGATACCATGTGGGGAGAGGTTATATATGTGAGTTTTAATGTTTATAGTGGCGTTGCCAGTGTATAGTCACCTGAAGGTACAAGCATATGTAACCCATCTGTAATCATTGATGGCCTATACTGGACTCCAAGAAAAGGATTTTAGACAAGTGAAAATCCAATATTGCTTCAAACTTTTTTTTTTTTTTCTCTTTACTCTAAATGATTTTTCTTCTAAGGTCAAGACACTCCCCTACATTGCTGCAAGATCCAATGTTTTCCATTGTAGTTATCAGGCATGACTGTCTGCAGTCTGGTTTTGGAGTGCCGTATACAGGCCCCATTTGACTGGTCATTGCAGTGATAGCCCGAAAGTGACTTTTGAATACTGGTCTCTGCATAGGGTGCCTCCAAAAAAGACACTGTTCTGGCAAAAGTTAGCACTTCCCAGGTCCAGAGCTGCTGGCCTTGCCTCGCCTCAGCGGCACCTATTTCAATGCTTCTAAAAGTGATCTGGCAGCGAATCCGCCTGTCGAACCACTTTTATCTGAAAGAGAATCGGCCATAGTAAAAAAAATACCAGAGTTATGCCATAACCCAGGTATTTAACGTCAAATTACGCATTTTAACTATGGGCTGGTCTTCAAGTGGTTAAAACACAATAATCTTGTCTGTCTGAGGTCACTGTGGCATCTGGTTCCTTATTTCTCTTCTTGAGGAGACTTTTACACCGTTTGGAACCAGACTTCTCTTTTCTGCCATGATGTGACCTTCCTGGCTTATCCCACAGGCCTTGTCTTGAACTCACAACACACCTTTCCCCCCCCCCCATCCATTCCTCCGCCAATTGCCATTTTCAGGATAAGGTGTGTAAAACAATCTGTCCTCTCCTGCCTAGGTCCGACCTCGATACAGAGTACACCATTGCCGTATTCTATCAAAATGGTTCAAATCTCCCATTTCTTGGGTGGTTCCTTTTCCTCACCACCTATGGTCCACAGCAACTTTTGGCACTTGCCTACTATACTTGGCCATCTTCGTTAACCTATGGGCACATGACAGCCTGGAGAGGCAGTTTCCCAACATCCCTCTTACCCCAATATTCCATAGTGCATTTCATGTTTACATTGGATGTTTTCATCCCTATTTGGTCCCAAGATGTTTCTCCTGCTTGGTAATCTTTGGGAGAACAGCACCACATAGTTAACTAAGCAAAAAAAAAACACATCCTTAGTTCCATAATGGTTTATCGTTCTGCATTTCATTCAGAACCCTGTACAACCTGGGTGATCTTATACTCACTTTTTCTATCTCAACACCTTGCACTCTACCACACCAGATTCTTTCTGCTCACCCAGTGGGCTTCCTACAGGACCTCATGGCCATCCTGAGCTATCCTTGTAACTAGAGGAGTTTTCTTCTGTGGGACTTTCATAAGATACAATGCTTCTTTTCTGCCCCCCCCCCAACCGTGGTAACCTTCCTTGGACTCCAGGATAGCCAGGAGATGGTTATTCTCCTTACCTCCATGATGCTTTCTGTTTTCCCTTGCAGCCTTCTTTATTTTCCTGACATGACCTGCTGGCCAACACAACATTTTGCTACTAATGTGGGTGGGTCAGGTATGACCAATCATGGCTGTGCCATGTGTCCATGACAACCTGCTCCCCTTCTTTTTATTCCATCTCTCCCTGAAATATATTCCCCTTGGAAAGATAACCTGGGTGGTTATTTCACCCCCCCATCTTTTTTTTCCCCACTGGGCTTCTATCCTCTGGGAACAAGTCCTTCCTTCTTTTGCTAGCCCATGTCCTGTTAAAATCCAGTTCTGGCGCCTATACAGCACCTCGAGTTCTGCACTGTACAATAAAAATTTAAGAGGAATTTTGCCTTACCTGTTCTGTATTCTGAAGTACAATACAGGACACTGGTACCTCCCCTCTCTTCTCTGTGCTCTCTTTATTGCTTGCTAACAAAATTGGAGCTTAACTGTGCGTGTGATTACATGGGGACAATAGGGGCGAACCCAGCAAAGCTTTTCCCAGGGTCCAATCACCTGAAGGTAGTGGGATATAACCCATGGTCTGAATATTTTCCCGTGTCCTGTACTATGGTAAAATATACTCAATTTACAGGTATGTCAAAGTTCTTGTACTCACCAAAAAATTATTTTCTTGGAGTCCATTGGGACAACAGGTCCCATATTTGTGATCTTGCTCTTGGTGCTGCTACAAAACGGAGGCATGCTTGGTAATAGGATATGTTATCATAGTCTGGTCTACAGGTTTTTTTGTGTTTCTTTTCCTCCTTTAAATAGAAGTATCACCCAAAGTTGAAAGAATTATTGTGTGCCTTAATGGACTCCAAAGAAAATGTATACATACAAAAATCTCATTGCATTGGTAGTTTGTATTGCCATTCGGAAGCAAAATAAAGTTTTCAGATTAAGAGATGTTATACTGCAAACCATTAGGAAATACCTTCTTTGCTAGGAATGCATTTTAAAATTGTCAAACTTAAAAGTTGCTTTACCTGGAAAATGACACCATGAAAAGATATGAGAACTAAACTAACTGAAATTTTGTTTTGCAGGAGCTTTCTCTATTGCCACTGGTGGAGCCTTCAATCACAGCAAACTTCAGCCTGTTTGCGCCATTTGGGAGCAGTAGTCCAGTTGATGGCAAAAGTCCACTGAAAGGCACTTTTGGTAGTGGAGCGCTGGATAGCATTCCAGACTACTACACTCAGCTGCTAAGCAAGGTACTTTTGTTTTTAGCCTAGGGAGAGGTCTCCTAAATTGACAGAATAATTATTCTAGATTTTACTAAATGGTTATTAAATGTTAACATTTTTTCCCCCTCTTAAGAATAACCTCAGCAATCCCCCTACACCACCTTCATCACTGCCCCCAACGCCACCTCCATCTGTGCAGCAGAAAATGGTGAACGGCGTGACAGCAGCTGAAGAGCTAACGGAGACAAAGAAGGAACCTGAAACCAGTGCAGAATCAGAGGTTAAAAAAGGTGTGATCATTTTTTGTGCCTGAGGCAGGCCAATACATTAATCAATTTTCTTTAGTTCAGCCATGGGTTGAATGAAAAAGGATCACTCAATTTCCCCATGAACACAATCCGTGTTGATAATGGAATCCCTCTCGCGGAGCTATTGTGTTCTGACAGCCGTTAGAATACAATGATCACTGCTTGCGGCTATAGCCGCCGGCAGTGATCACATGAAAAACATCCAATAGGCTGATTGTGCTTAAGTCGATCAATGGATCGACTTCAACACAACCAGCCTTGCCCATACATGGATCAAAATTCAGCTGGTTCCTGCTGAACTGGCTGAATTTCAATCTGTCTATGGCCAACTTAAAGGGGTTGTAAACCCCAGTCCCCCTTTAACACCTGAACCCGATCGTTCCAGCGACGGGGACGAGCACAGCAGTCCCAGCTGCTGTCTCGGTTCCTCATTGGATATATTGATAGCAGGAGTAGCCATTGGTGCTGAGTCACCCTGCAAGTCGGATTGCCTATGTGTGAACCGGTTCTAAGTGTTGTATGTTGAAGACATGGGGGTTCAAATATTGCTGACGGAAGCACTTTATTTGCCATTGTTGAAACCTGCACAGGAAAATGTCAGCTCCCTGCCACAGTTGAGTGAAATGTGCTGTTCTAAGTGCATGCTTCTGTCATTTATAAGAAGTTGTATTGTTTTCAATACCTTGTGTGATTTTTACCAAGATATGTACATCAGAGCACCCCATGGAAATTGTTGATTTTTTTCAACATTTGAACAGGCAATCATTACATCTTGTTTCAAATAGTGCTTTACAGATGAAGGTGATATACTTGGAACAAATGGCAAATACAATTGATATGGTGTAGTATTTTCATGATCAAATTAACACAAATTAATGTTGATTTGTCATATGTAAAAAGCACCCCAGAAATCCAAGAAATTGGAATCCAGCATTCCAAAATCACTGTAGATGCCAATGGTTAAAACCTTCTTGGCGGGGGGGGGGGGGTATGCAGGTGGAACCTGTCTAATTTAGGCTTGGTT
Source organism: Glandirana rugosa (assembly GCA_018402905.1). NCBI lineage: Eukaryota > Metazoa > Chordata > Amphibia > Anura > Ranidae > Glandirana > Glandirana rugosa. Next base: position 945,367 of record BLSH010490079.1, read on the forward strand.
CATACTTGCTCAAAATACTGAAGCTTAACAAATGCGCCTATAGCGTTAATGAGAGTTGTTACTTGAGTACCCCAGATGCCTATTTTTTATTTATTTTTTTACAGCTGTTAACCCTACACACTGCAAACTCACTGTAAACATGTGCTTACATGTTTATGGTATGTTACTATAGACGTGAGTGAAAAGAATTGAGGTGCTTCAACGCCTTCCAAACTCCACATGAAGCTTCATATTTTAAGCAACGTGATGCGCAGCAGCCGCTTCATGTTTTGATAATGTAAATAGCACTGTGTGCTGTCCATATCCGTTGCAGACTGCTTTCTGAAACAAGAGAAATTTTTAAAATGAGCCTCAAACTCCTGCTTTTAATGCCAGTGTGAATAGGGCCTTAAAACTTTGACATCTAGGGTCTGATGTTCTGTTAGCTATTGTGGTTTCTCTAAAGTCCTCAAAGAAAGTTGTGGTGCTTAGGAGTCTGGTTGGGAATTTAAAAAGGTCACCAAATTATTTGAAATCAATGATTCCACTGTTAGTAAAATAGTCTGCAGATTTAAAATAGTTGCTAATTTTAGTAGGGAAAAGAAGTCCTAAAAGTCACACATCACAGCAAAACCATGTAAGGAGGTGTTTGACAGCCTCAGCCCGTATGCCAACCAGGCCACATCCCAATAACTCATTTCACTCGACCCCAGAGCATAACCATGGGGAATTGCCAATTTTGTTGAGGACTGGCCAGCCAAGCAAATTGAACCCAAGCGCTAGCTGACTGATGAAAAAAGACTTCCCCATGAACCCCACAATTTCATTGCAGGGCGTTGAGGCAACTCTTGCAACAGTTGGCATGTTCTTTCAGAAAAAGATTACACCTATTCAACCTGAATGAGAGCTGTTAAGAAAGCCTTTGCTGTAAACTAAAGAAGTTTAGTGAAAGATTACAGTTTACCATCGAACATATAGGCAATCACCAGGCCTTCTGCAACACTGTGCTGAAGACTGATCATGTTTGATGTTTTCATGTTTACTGCAAGCCAAAGATAGTATTTTGGGATAGGAAATTCATAACAGTGGAGCATGGCAGTGGATATGTTGTGGTTTGGGGCTGCTTTGCTACTTTATGGTCTAGGCCAGTGGTCTCCAAACTACGGCCCGGGGGCCGCATGCGGCCCTTTGCTTGCCTTTTATCCGGCCCTTGGAGCACTATTCCTCCCACTGATGCACTATTCTGCCAACTGACAAAAATGGGGCACCATTTCTTCCACTGACACCAACAATGGGGTGCTATTGCTCCCAATGTTACCAACGATAGGGCACCATTCGTCCAACTAATGCCAAATGTTTACTCTCAACGATGCCAGGAAAATTTCTACCCCCTCCAACCACAGTCTGGCCCTCCTAAGGTCTGAAGGACAATAAACTGGCCCTTTGTTTAAAACGTTTGGAGACCCCTGCTCTAGGCAGCTCACAGTTATCTAGTCAGCTAGGAATCCTGCATCGTACCAGTGTGCTTTAGGAGAAAGTAAGGCCATCTGTTCAAAATGTTGAAGTTGAACCAGAAATAAGGCTTTCAATACAATGATCCAAAGCACAAAAGCAAAAACCACCAAAGAAAGGCTCTAAAAGAATTAGAGTGTTATGGGCTGCCCTTGTCAAAGCCAAGCTTTGATTCTTATTGAAACTTTGTAGGGGAAATTTGAAAGGGGCAGCTAATGCAAGAAAAACCCTTGCAAATGAAGGAATTTTGCAAATGGTCAAAAATGTCACTCTATCTATGCCATTGACTTGCGGGCACTCATACAAAATGCCTTCAAGAAGTCATTTCTGCTCAAGGGTCAATATCCACTTTTGATGCCAAGGTTTCCACATTACACCGTTACATCTATTGATATTTTTGTTGTATAAATGATTGAAATGGGAATTGTTTTTTCAAGTATATCCCCTTTATCTGTTGGCACTTACTGAATAGATCTAACATTTACCTGTTCAAATATGTTGAAAAATACTTTTTTTTTTTTTTTTTACACGACTGCATTTTCAAAATTTGCAGTGAATTCATTGTCAGCACCCCATGAGTTTCTGGACATTTTTACTGGTGCTGAAGGATAGCATGCAAAGCTTGTAATTGTAAAAGCACCCTCATGTTTCTTCCTTTCTTCCAGGTTCAGATGAGCGCAACTTGGACCTTTTGGCTGCCCTTCCCACTCCCCCACACAACCAGAGTGAAGATGTCAGGTGAAGAGAGACTGTTAAATCTAAAAGGATTTCTAGATAAGTCATTCACGGTTGTCTATTTCCCCTATATGAACTTTTTTGTTAAGGGTAAAGTTAGTAAATATGTTGTTTTTATAGTTATCTACATTGCCACATTACACCTTTGGAACCGTAGTTTTCACCTATAA
>BLSH010490079.1:961233-975567 GCA_018402905.1 Glandirana rugosa
TGTGGGTTTAGTAACACTTCAAAGTGTTACTAAACCCACAACAGTGAAATCAGTCTGTATGTGCAGTAAAGCATGCTTTATACTTACTGCGGAACTTAAGGGGTTAATCCTTTTCATTGTGTAGAAAGGCTGTTTATCCTCTATGCACAGATCCTCCCCTTCTTGCATTGTCTCCAAAACATGTCCAGATAAGACAGTTACTGTAGTCAGGCTGCACATGCTCAGTTTGCTGTGTATTGCTATAGAGTTTTTCTTTTTCTTGGGAGAGAGAGGTCCTGCATCCTGATAAGACAGTCAGTGCAGTTTGAAAACACTTTCTACAAGTTTTAACCAGGCACTGATAGAAGTCACAAGACTGCTATATACTGCTGATGAGAAAGGGTATTTAGCAGTGTGTATTTACTAAAATGATTGGATTACCATGTTCTGTGTACTGTGGGAGACCAGATATAGTGAATGCACGGGTCCTAGGTTTAATAACACTTTAAAGTGGTTCTAAAGGTTCAAGGTTTTTCACTTTTGTGCGTTGTATGCATGAAGGTAAAGAAAACCTGTGTGCAGCAGTCCTCAGCCCCCCCTTGTACTTACCGGAGCCCCATCTCAATCCAGCAATGCACATGAGAACCCCGGCTCTCCCGGGGCTTCCTCATTGGCTGAGACAGCAGCGGGTGTCGATCACAGCCAATGAGGGGAGAGAAGGGATGAGGCTGCTCAAGTGCCTCCATAGCAAGCTGCTTGTTGTTGGAGCACTTTGCAAGAGGGAGGGGCCAGGAGCACCGGCAGGGGACCCGAGAAGAGGAGGATCGGGGCTGCTCTGTGCAAAACCACTGCGCTGGTAAGTATGACATGTTAAAACAAAACAAAAATAACAAGCATTAAATTGACACTTTGATTGGAGTGTGTAAAATTGGCTGTGACAGAGAAGCATACTTGGTAATACCCATGCGCTACATGGTAATACACATGCTCTCCGAATTGCAAAAATAATAGTAATATTGCTATAGTGTGAAAGTCCAGATATAAATAAATAGTATGTTGTGAACTACTAACCTATTTTCCTAAAAAGTAATGTCATAGTCCTCTTGACTAAAACCTGCAGAATAACAATAGAACAGGTTTCTGTTTTGCATTGTGTTCTAACTTTAGGTTTTGATGTAAGTTTTATATTTTTACTGTATACCCAGTAGTAAAATTAAATAGAAAATGATGGTGGTATATAAATGTTGTTGGCCTTCTTGTTTAGCCTGGGTTCACACTATTGCGATGCGGAAACCAGCACAATTCCAATGCCGGTTCCCGCATCACATCTCCCCTGCAGGCAGTTCACTCTGCCCTCTGCGAACCGCTGCGGGTGTCAGTAGAAAGTTAATGACATCGCATGGGCGATCCGATTCCAGTGCAGGCATAAAAAAAGGTTCCTGCAACGTTTTTGTGTGAATCGAATGCGAATGGCTGAATTCGCATTGCACAGACACCGCATGTGATCTGCACAACCATGCGGTGCGAATCACATGCGATGTCCAGTGGCGGCTGGTGAAATTTTGGAATGGGTGGGGGTGACAGACCCCTCCCTTTTTTGACCCCTCCCATTTCTCAAGCCCCACCCCTTATATATTCCACTCTTTGGGTCAGGAGTATACAGCCCAGCATCACCAGATAGGGGTATACAGAGCCCCAGATAGGGGTATACACATCACAGAGAGGGTATACACAGCTCTCGAAGTAGTTTGCATGCAGATCTGAGGGTGTTAAAGTCTGTCTGAGCAGCACTATGGGGCGAGGGGTCCTGATGATTGAGCAGTCCCAGTCCTGGGATACACAGCGTGACAGTGACAAAGTATCCATTTTGATAGCAGCATGGAAGCAAATGTCCAGACAGACAACACAATCCGCTCCCCGTCTGTCAATCCAGACACCCTCCGTCCCCTGTACACAGCCAGAACCTACCTTTCTTCCCATTCATTGCCCGATGGTCGGTGAGGGGTAATGAAGATGAGGAGGTAAATGTCTGATGATCTGTAACTTCTCCAAGTTGTCGTGCTCTCCCAGCACCACCATCAGATCCCCCACCCAGACACTCAGCCCTCGTCCTATCTGATCCCACAGTTAGGACTCGGAGGCAGACAAGGCGAAGACAGGCAGAGGTAGATGAATCTTCAGCGGCGGCTTCAGCTCCCAAATCTCCTCTTCCCTGCCCGGACATCCAATATGGTTGCTTCTCCTCTCGGCCAGTCAGGACTCAGGAGCTGCTTCCCCCCGGAAGGATTTCCCAGTTTAGGACCAGAGTACTTTTTTGCAATTCGGCACTGTGTCGCTTTAACTGACAATTGCGCTGTCGTGCGACGTTGTACCCAAACAAAATTTGCGTCCCTTTTTTTTCCCCACAAATCAAGCTTTCTTTTGATGATATTTGATCACCTCTGTGTCATTTCTGATCACCGCTATAAACAAAAGAAGAGCGACAATTTTGCAAAAAAAAAAAAACATTATTTCTTTTTGCTAAAATACAAATCCTAAAAAAACATTTTTTTTTATCGGTTTTGACAGATTTATATTCTTTCTCATATATTTGGTAAAAAAAAAAATCGCAATCGGCGTTTGATTAGTTTGTGCAAAGTTGCCGCGTTTACGAATGATGAGAATTAATTTATGGGGTTTTTATTTTTTTATATTTTACTAGTAATGGCAGCGATCTGCGATTTTTTTTTTTTTTTTTTTTTTTTTTTTTTTTTTTTTTTTTTCCCCCTGCGATATTGCGGCGGACATGTCGGACCATTTTGACACTTTTTGGGACCATTGGCATATATACAGCGATCAGTGCTATGAAAATGCACTGATTACTGTGTAAATGCCATTGGCAGTGAAGGGGTTAACCTGGAGGGGATGCTCTAAGGGTTAACTGTGTTCCCTCAGTGTGTTCTAAATGTATGGGGGCTGGGCTGGCTGGGGGAGGGGAGTGATCATGGCTTCCATATACAGGAAGCCTGTGATCACATCCCTTCCCCCTCTGTCAGAACGGAGATCCGTGTTTACATACACGGACCTCCGTTCTCTCACTGCGGGGGAGCCATCGCGGGTAGCTGGTGGAGATCGAGTCAGAGTAAGCGCGCCTCCGGCGGCACGCATGAGCTCACAATAATCGTTATCCCGGCTGCCGTCAGGTGACGGCGTTTCGCGATAACGAACCACTTTGCCGCCTTCAAGCCACAACGGCCGGTCGGCAAGTGGTTAAAATTGACATGAAAGGAAAAACATTTGTATATAGATATGAAAAAAAAACACATAAATGCCCTTTTTTTTTAACCGGTTCCCCACCGCGCGCCGTCTTTTCACAGCGGCAGTCGGGGAGCCCTGCGCGAATCGCCGTAAATAAGCGGCGATTCGCATTTGGCCACCAGGGGGCGCGCGCACCCGCCGCACTCCTGGGGAGTGTGCCCGCGGCTCGGGCGGACCCGATGTCCGCCGGCGAGCCGCGATGAGCGGCTACAGGGAAAAGAACGGGGAACCGCGGATGTAAACACGGCGGTTCCCCGCCCTGTCAGTGGGGCATGAGAGATCTACTGATCCCTGTCACTGGGATCAGTTAGATCTCTCATGCCCATGTTAGCCCAACCCCCCCACAGTAAGAACACACCCAGGGAACACAGTTAACCCCTAGCTCTCCCCCTGCAGGTTAACCCCTTCACTGCCAATGACATTTATACAGTAATCAGTGGACATTTAAATTTCTGATCGCTGAATAAATGTCATTGGTCCCAAAAAAGTGTCAAAATGTTCCAACATGTCCCCCCCAATATCGCATTACCGCTAAAAATCGCAGATCGCCGCCATTACTAGTAAAAAAAAAAAAAAACCCAGAAATGAATTCTCATCATCCGTAAACGCAGCCACTTTTGCGCAAACCAATCAATAAACACCAATTGCGATTTTTTTTTTTATCGCAAATATGACGAATTATATAAATCGGCCAAAAACGGTGAAAAAAAATGTTTTTTTATATATTTTTTTTTAATTGAATTTTAGCAAAAAGTAAGAAATTTGTTTTTTTTGCAGAATTGTCGTTCTTCTTTTGTTTATAGCGGCGATAAGAAATGACGCAGAGGCGATCAAATACCACCAAAAAAAGCTCTATTTGTGGGAAAAAAAGGACGCAAATTTTGTTTGGGTACAATGTCGCACGGCCGCACAATTGTCAGTTAAAGCGACGCAGCGCCGAATCGCAAAAAGTGCTCTGGTCCTAAAGTGCAAAATTCTTCCGGGGCTGAAGTGGTTAAGTGATCACATTCCCTCTGTTCTCAGCTGCGTAAGAGCTGGGGGGAGGAAAAGCAACGGTACACTGAGCTTTCAGGATAGGTCTGATCATTGGAGGAGAGCAGGCTGAGTTCCCAGCACAGCTAGGGAACTAACCACAGTGTGCTCTCCTCCTTAGTGTGGTCAGTTATTAATAGGAAAGCAGAGGGACTAGCAACTAGCAGGAACTCCAGGGATTTCACAGAAAGCAAGCAATACAAAGAGATCAGGATACTTTTTCATGCAAGTATATGGTACAGCAGGCACATATCAGGAATATGAAATGCTGGGGTAACCAAAACTTTAACTATACTCTTCTCATTGTTTGTTAAAGAAACCCAAGAAACTGAATTTATATTTATACTGTCCCTGTTACAAACGCCCACTGAAGTTTCATATAAACAATCCTTTTTGTAAACACTTGCTGCCCTCCCACGGTACATTTACTGCAAGCAGGCAGCAGTTGAGGCTAGGTCACGTACCTGTATGTTGCCGCTCACTTCCCGGTCTTCAGGTGCGCATATGCGTGCCCCCTGCTGATCTGTGCTGTGATTGGCCACAGCACAAGTTTGCCAGCAGTTTACAGCCAATTATTTCGGATATATACCTGCTGATGGGCTGTGGCCAATCACACCACAAATATGTGTTTTTGTAAACACACTCTGCCTGGACTTCCTGCTGTTCAGGAGAGAAAGCTAGCCAGATCTGTAAGTGAAAGCAGCACGCATACTCTTGTTAGACACACAGTCAACCCCTTGATTGCTCTCCTGATCACTCCTGTCACCCAGCCAGTGCCATTAGTACAGTTTAAAATATCACTGTATTGTGTGTCACTAGCAACATCCGTGTTCCTCCCAGCCAGCAGCAGTTAGCACCAGATTGCCCACCACACTATCTGTCACACTTTGTCACTGACATTGTTAGTATAGTGTCTGTATGGATCAGTATCTTGATCACCATCAGCACTATACTGGTGTCCCCAATAGTAGTGTCCCCAAAAATGCATTGTTATCAGGATTAGCTGATGTGATTTTATTGATTTAATTGGATGTGTTTTATAACCGAAAGTAGACATTTCTTTTCTTCAGTATTTTCTTTCAGTATTTTTCATTTATATGATGACATAAAAAAACCCAGTGGTCATCACATACCACCAAAATTTGTGTGCAAAAAATGATAAAAATGTTTTGCATAACCAAGCAATTGTCAGTTAGCCGTGGTTCACATTAATGCTACTTTGAAATCAAGTGAAGTAGCGCGATTTCAAAGTAGCAGGTTAGCACAATTTCAGGTGCTATTTAAGACATCTGTGCGGCTTCATGCACAGATGTCTATTGAAGTTGCACCTGAAATCGGCAGTAGTAGTGCAGGAACTACTTTTGCAAATGGGTGAGTTGCCGCAAAGTTGGCTTTCCACTGATTAGAACGGTGCCGTTGTCAGCAATAGGCTGCGACTTGTTATGCGGTTTGACTTGTCAAATCGCATCACAAATCGTTCCAGTGTGAACTAGGGCTTAAAGCAGTAGTAAAGCGCTGTTTTTGTTTGTTTTTCTAAATCCTGCAAGGAAATGCCTTAATGTGCTAGTATGCATCGAATGCTATCACATTATGTGAAATTTACCTTAAAACAAAGCCCTCTGATGCACTGTCACCGCTGAAGGCGCTTCCATCTTCACCCGTCTTCCTTCTGGGTTTGCGGACTCCGGTTGTGTGAGTGGCCGGAGCCGGGATGACGACACTCCCTTGCATGCCGTCGTTCATGGCACAGGACTTGGAAGGGGACGGCACACTATGCCGCTCCTTCAGAGCGCATGTGCCGATGAGGTCACCAGCTGCATCAAAAGTAAATATCTCCTACCTAAACGGTGCACATTTAGGAGATATTTACTCTACTTATAGGTAAGGCTTACTTGTTGGTAAAAGTCATGCATGGGAGTTTACTCCCACTTTAAAGCAGCACAGGGATGAATAGCAAAAAATGGTCTGGTCATGGAGGGGATAAAACCTCAAGTGGTTAAGTTTCAGAAAGGTCCAACAATACCTGATATGCAGAAAAGGTAAACATACATTTACTTTCTGACATGTTCGGCAGCACCATTTGGGAATTAAAGGATAAGTTCACCTTTTGTTACATGTTACACCCTTATTCCAAGTGTAGCATGTAACATGTTAACATTTTCCAATAGAGCAGCCATGACTCCTATGTCATTTACGTCATATTCTGGTTGTCAGAATTGGATAAATCTTGAGCTGTTCTTTTACTAGATAGAAAACGTGTCTTCCAGCTTGACAGTTAATAGTTTTATTTGCTTGTAATTTTTTATATATTAATCTTTTATATGCTTCTTTCTCAGGTGAAGCCACTGAGAAGGACAAATCACAGCCTGGCAAACTAGAGAACAGCACTGATTGGTTGAAGCAACTTGATGCTGTACTTCCTGGTTACACACTTAAGAGCGAGCTGGATATCCTTACTCTTTTGGCACAAGTCAGTTATTAAACATGTCTAAATTTTAACTTGTTCAAATTTGTAAAAAGAGTTGTTTCAGTTTATAAAGAGCTCTGCATTACCAAATACAGTTCTGTGATACCTGTATGTAATATAATTTAGTCCCAATCAAAAGCACTCATAGATGATATTGGTTGCAAACTTGGCTGCTAGAAATAGATTTTTAACTTTAGGTGCAAATGCCTAATGTGTAAATATTACCTGCTTTAAAAGTTTTCTTCTGTCTGTCAAAATCTAGAAGAAATAATCCTTTTTAAATGTTTTTCTTCTAGGAAGAGACTGTTGTGGAAAAGCCAGTAAATCATTGTTATGTTAACAATGTGTCCAACTTGGATGTACGTCAACTTCCTGTTTTACCAGAAGAAACATCGCCGCCTCTGTCTCCTTTTGTCCCATCACCTGCAAGTCCTGTGGAGCCTCCTGCTGCTGAACCAGAGCCAGTCCCACCTGCACCAAGTCCTCCACCTCCACAATCCCCAGTCATTGAGGAAACAATGGACGCAATTAAAATTAAGCAGCGGGCACGTCCTTTGGATGAAAGCATGGAGGACCCACGACCAAAAATAAAGAAGTGGAAAGGAGTCCGCTGGAAGAGACTACATATTTTGATTACCTTCCAGAGAATTGGTTCACGTCATTGTGAGAAGGAGGTGTGTGAGGTCATAGAAAGACTAGGCACCACTCTAAAGCCTGACACCTTGCCTCCGGATCTTCGAAAATGTTGCTTCTGCCACGAAGAAGGTGATGGAGCTACAGATGGACCAGCACGGCTTTTGAACCTGGATCTTGATCTCTGGGTGCATCTTAATTGTGCTTTGTGGTCTACAGAGGTTTATGAAACACAGGGTGGTGCACTTATCAATGTAGAAGTGGCACTGCATCGTGGATTGCTTACAAAGTGTTGCCTGTGCCAGAAAACAGGTGCCACAAACAGCTGCAATCGAATTCGTTGTCCAAATGTCTATCACTTTGCCTGTGCCATTCGTGCCAAGTGCATGTTCTTCAAGGACAAGACCATGCTTTGTCCAGTGCACAAGTTAAAGGGAGCTTGTGAGCAAGAGCTGAGCTGCTTTACGGTCCTCCGAAGGGTATATATTGAGCGAGATGAAGTGAGTCAAATTGCAAGCATTATTCGGCGTGGTGATCGTATCCACATGTTCAGAGTTGGCGGACTTGTTTTTCATGCCATTGGTCAACTTCTGCCTCATCAAATGCAGGATTTCCACAGTGTGACTGCCCTGTACCCAGTGGGATATGAGGCAACCCGGATTTACTGGAGTATGCGCCACAGCCATCGCCGATGTTCATATCGCTGTAGAGTGTGTGACAATAATGGACGGCCAGAATTTTCTGTACAGGTCATTGAATATGGTTATGAGGATGTCATTATGACAGATTCTTCTCCGCAGGGTAAGTTTCTGCCACTAACACACATTGTGTAATATTTATTAAAATCCTTATATTTTTTTTCAACTGTTTACACACATACAGCAAAATTAATTTGAAATTGTGGATGGAGTAGTATATGCATTTAACTACCATGACCATGCTTCAGAGCTTGTAAAATGTCACAAAGCGTATTGGCATAAGAGAGGTGAAAAGTACACTTAGACATATGCTGGGTCTATATCTGCCTTCTTCTAGAGTAGCCATTCTAAACCAGGGTTCTGTGGAACTCTTAGGTTACCCCAGTGGTTGCTTGGGGGTTCCTGAAAAGTGGTAAATTGACCTTCCATTTGATGGTCCTATAGTTAAAGGGCCAATGCCACTTGGCAGAGCCAGCTGACACCAATTCTCTTATTTGCAGGCTGTACAGGAGACATTCTGACCCCCCAATGAATTTGTTTTATTAGAGTTCACCGAGATCTGAAAATAAAGGGTTCCTCTGTGGGTAAAAAGGGTTTTGTCTTGCTGTAGTCGTAGTACATCAAGGCAGCCCACTGCATAAAATGTCTTTTCTGCTTGTGTCTGGTACACCTTTAACCAAGCTTTGAATTGCACAATTCAGGTATTCTCAGCGCAAGATGAAACCCACAATTTTTTTTATAATTTTTTTTTGTTTGTTGTTTTAAGGTAAGCTGTGTTTATTATTATTATTATTATTATTATTCTTGGCCATTGAGTGGAATCCTATTGTACTGTCAGGTTTTAATGCTGCCTACAGGACAAGTGGACACTGGCAAATAAGATTGTATACCATTTCATGATTACCCCTCATCTTCCCAGCATGCCTCATTTTTTTGCCCATGTACTTGGAGTCCTGCTTTTTTTATGCTGTACGTAACAACTTTAAACCTTGAGGACCAGCCTGTAGTATGTCTAATCTATCAGTGCTTTTCTCAGTTTAGGATCTTTCAGAGCTCCTAAGACTGCCAAGACCCTCCCTGATGCACCCTCAGTCCCTTCAGTCTTTCTTTATGAAGTCAAAATGACAAGGTGTTTGTAACTCTCAAGCACCTATATGTTCAATATATATTTGAGGAGCACTTAATGGTCTGACCCCTCTGTGGATCCAACAGTAACCAGTCTTTGGCTAAAGTAGTGGACTATGGAACCTGCATTAAAAACCACTTAGTCTGCATGACCTTTGAAAGGCTGCACCTCTTCAGACCTTCTCTGGATGTCAAAGGTGGCAAGAGCACTCCTCTTCCTCAGCCAAAGACGCCTAATGATCAGTTTGGGAAGACTTCTTCGTGCTGGAGGCCTAGATTAGTATTTTGTCACTTCCAAAGCCTACATTTCAGATGCTTGTGTTTTAGGAGGTGGTTTTCAGAGTCTACCAGCTGGAGTTTCCCCTCTTACACCCCGGTTCATTGCAACAAAGCAACGTGTCACTGCAAAGATTAGCAGATCTCCATGCAGTCATAGCTTGTCTTCTGCAACAGAGTATCATTACTCGAGTCTCTGCGGCAGAACAGTTTCAAGGGTTCTATTTCAACTTTCCAGTGAATAAAGGTGGCATCCACCCCATATTGGATCTCAAAGTTGTAATTGTTTTCATTCAGGTCCAAAAATTCTACATGGAATCCACCAGGTCTGTTACAGCCTCCCTCCATCAGGGAGACTTTCTGGCCTCTGAATATTAAAGATGCATATCTGCATTTTTCCAGAGCACCAGCATTCCTGCACGTTACTGTGGGTCCACTGCGCTTTACCTTGGTGTTTTCTTAGGTGCTGGCCCTGTTACTAGCATTACTGCGCGCTTATTGCATTATTGCATTTTCATTGTGGAATATCTGGATGATCTCCTTTTGAGGGAACGAGATCAGCAGTTGTTCTGGTGGACAGCTTGGCTCTGGCTGTCCAAACCTTGCAAGATACTGAACCTTCAGAAATCGGCCCTGGAACTGACTCAATGCTTGTAATATCTGGGTCTAGTCCTAGAAGCAGCTTAAGCCATAGTTTTTCTTCCCAAGAAGAAATTCAAGCACTACGCTTCCAGAATTGTACTCTTTTTTTTTTTTTTAGTCCTGAAGTCGTACAACTTCTGCTTGAGAGTTCTAGGCTTGATGGCTTCACTGCAGACTCTAACACAACATCCTGTCAATCTGGTACAGAGGGTCAGATTGTTCCTGACTTGGTGGCTCATGAATCCTGCTGCAGAATCAGGGAAGCTCGCTCTTGTTTTCTGGAAGATCTGCGTGACCGATGCCAACCTGTCTAGCTGGGGTAGAGTCCTGGGCACCCTGTCTGTACAGGGGTTTGGACATACTGATTACCATTCTGGAATTCAGGTGATTTGGTTGTCCTACAATGCTGGGTCTCTTGACTGGTGAGTTATCTGATCTGCATACAGTTGGGCAATGCTATAGCAATATTCATTAATTCTTAGGAACCAGAACTCACTGAGAATCCTATCCTGAACAGAACTTCACGTTCAAGTTTTATCTACCATTTACTTCCCAGGCGTCGACAATTGGTGTTCAGACTTCCTTGGCCACAGCTGGAACACTATAAGTGGAGGTGTTCAGGGACCTATATAATGTGGGGGGCACCAAATGTGGACCGCCTGGATTTGTTTCCAGTTACAGGTATCCTCTAGCACAGGGATATGCAAGTAGCGGACCTCCAGCTGTTGAAAAACTACAAGTTCCATCATACCTCTGCCTCTGGGTGTCATGCTTGTGGCTGTCAGTTTTGCTATGCCTCATGGGAACTGTAGTTCTGCAACAGCTGGAGGTCCGCTAATTGCATATCCCTGCTAGCGGAAGCAGCGGATGCTCTATTGGTTCAGTGGGATCAGCACACCATGATCTATGCCTTAACTCTTCCTGGCTTTCAGGTTCAGCAACAAATTGGATTTGTTTCCAGTCACAGGGATCCTCTAGCAGAAGCAGTGGATGGTCTGTTGGTTCAGTGGGATCAGTACGCCATAAATGTCATTGGTCCCAAAAAAGTGTCAAAAATGTCTGACATGTCTGCCCCAATATCAAAGTCCCGATAAAGATCGCAGATTGCCGCCATTACTAAAAAAAAAAAAAAAAAATGTAAAACGCCAGAAATTCTCATGTTTAGTAAACTTTTGCGCAAACCAATCAATAAGCGCTGATTGAGATTTTTTTTTTTTTTTTTTTTTGTATTTTAGCAAAAAGTAAGAAATATTGGTTTTATTTTTGCAAAATTGTCGCTCTTTCTTCTGTTTATAGCGGCGATCAGAAATGACGCAGAGGGGACCAAATACCACCAAAAGAAAGCTCTATTTGTGGGAAAAAAAGGACGCAAATTTTGTTTGTGTACAACGTCGCACAACCGTGTAATTGTCCGTTAAAGCGACGCATTGCCGTATCCCAAAAGGTGCTCTGGTCCTACAGTGGGAAATCCTTCCGGGGGGTGTCAGTTACAGCAACGTTTTTTTTTTGTTTTTTTTTTGTTTTTTTTTTTTTGTTCTGAACAGTACAATTGACATGAATGGTCATTTGATATGTAAATTTGTGAACATGTTTAAGCTGGCAGCACGATTGTACAATCTACTTTAAATTTATGAAGCGTTCGGGTCTACTTCAAACAGAACACACTGTTTAGGCCCTTGCATAGCATAGTTGGTAGGTTTAAAGAAGATTGTGTAGTAATTATGTAGTTGGACTGCAAACTGCGTGGGCAGCTTTAGAGGTTTTACCTGCTTCTACCACAGACTTTTCAACTTTGTTCATGTATATGCCTAGATCTATTTTGATCTATAGCTGGACATCATGCTTTTCCATTTATTTATTCCAGCACTCTGGAATCGAGTTGCAGAACCTGTTGCACGGATGAGGAGAGAAACTGGAATGTTGCGCCTTTTCCCTGAGTATCTGAAAGGAGAAGAGATGTTTGGACTGACGCTACATGCAGTACTGCGTATTGCAGAGTCTGTAAGTTCTGTTAGAGCACATATATGAGGCTCATTCGCAGGGGCATGTACAGTGCGAAGTTTTGTGCCTGGAGCCGATTTAACCTCTTTCTGACCATATCACTTACGTGTACGGTGGCAAGGCAGCTCTGCTGCACAGGATCACGTATTATGTATGTGATCTGGCACTTCCAGGTAGGGGCGCATGCCACCAGCGACCCGGCTGTACTGTGGTTATAGACAGCAGATGCCGATTTATATATATATATATATTTATTTATTTATTTATTTTTCAAAATTTGTTTATAATGCAAAAAATAAGTGTTGATCAAATACCACCAAAAGAAAGCTCTATTTGTGTGGGATAAAAGGACATACATTTCATTTATGTACATCATTGCATGACCGCACTATTGTCAGTTAAATGAATGCAGTGCCGTATCGCAAAAAATGGTCTGGTCATGAAGGGGGTGTAAATCTTTCCCAGGGGTCAAGTGGTTAAGCTGCGTGCAAGTCAAGGCACCCTGTGTTAATGGAGAAGCAGCAGCTGTTTGGACTTGCCCATACATCTGAGTTTGCCAGCTAGGCTAGGATGAGTGTATGCCCCCGGCCGCGGCACCCATGTTAATTGTTACACTAGGAGGTGCAGGTCAGTCCTTATAGATGCTGCGCCTTCATTAACTAACACAATGCCTGCTTGCAGCTCCAGATACAAATGGCTCTTCACACTGTGCCCCTATGAATAAGCCTTTTTATTTTTTGTAATGTTTCTGCATATATATAATGAAAAACAGTTGAGTGAACATTATTATATCTGTGCAACCAAGGTTTGGTTTTTGATTTGCACAGAAATGTTTGTGTTCAGAGTTCCATTCATCAATTTGCGAAGGAACTTTATTTTTGTGATTGGTAAGCTACACAAAATCATTTTTTACATTGTGCAGATATTGCCATGGTTAATTCTTCCACACATGTCTTGCAACATGTCTTGTATGTATTTCTCAAAAAGTAGGTGGTGTGATAAGGTACATTACAGTGCTTCAAAAGCACTTGTAAAGATAATTTTAAGGCGCATGCATTTGTAATCAGGTGTGAATGGACCTTTGTTATATGGTATTGTGAAAATGTAGAATAAAAAATGTTTGTCTTGCCTATAGTTGCCTGGAGTGGAGAACTGTCAAAACTATCTCTTCCGATATGGCCGACATCCTTTAATGGAACTGCCTTTAATGATCAACCCTACTGGCTGTGCCAGATCCGAGCCGAAGATTATGACCCATTATAAAAGGTAAGTCAGCCACTTAACACCCCAGTTGTACTTGTGCATCAACTAAATGCAAATAAATGTTCTGGTATTAAATTTGTAGGGTGTAGAATATGGCTGTATTTTTAACTAATGTGCCTGCTGCAATATCTACACCTATCAGCCATTACATTATGACCACCCACCATAACCCCTCGAGGCATGGACTCCACTAGTCCTCTGAATGTATGCTACAGTATCTGGCACCACAGATGCTCGATTGCAGAATTTTGAAGCCAAGTCAACACCTCAAACTTGTTGGGTTCCTCAAACCATTCTTGAATTTATCAGACCATTGATCAGGGCACACTTGCTGATCTACGGCTATGCACCCCATATGCAACAAACCGTGATGCACTGTCTGTTCTGACACCTTTCTATTGAAACCAGCATTCACTTTTTCAGCAATTTGAGCTACAGTAGTTCTCCTATTGGATTGGAGTACACAGGCCAGTCTTCACTCCTCACCCGCATCAGTGAGCCTAGCCCATGACCCTGCTGCCAGTTCGACAGTTTTTCTTCTTTTGGCAGGTCCTGATTGTTGCAGACTGGGAACTGCCCACAAGGCTTGCAGTTTTCGGAGATGCTCTGACCTAGTCATTTAACGTTCGTACTAAACAATTACAATTGTAAAATTTTTCAAGATATATCCTAGTCGGTATTGTAATACTGGTGACTGTACATTTCACTTGTTGTAACTAATCGGACAATGTAACCGTAGGCTAGTACCCGCACTAACCCGTTCGTATTCCTAGAATTGTTGAAAACATCCCGGTTTAACATTCCCGATCTGCTGATCCAGTCTCGTAGAGGCTTTTGACGTTCGGAACACCCGTCAAGGGTCAGACGTTGTTAGTCCTGGACGGTTTTCTTCTTTTTGACAGCTTGACCGTCGTCCCAGTA
>BLSH010490079.1:1060224-1079375 GCA_018402905.1 Glandirana rugosa
TATATATATAAAACAGGCGGTCCCCTAGTTACAAACATTCGACTTACAAACGACTCCTACTTACAAACGGAGGGAGGCAACAGGAAGTGAGAGGAAATCTCCCCCTAGGAAGGGAAATTCACTCCTGTAAGAGTTATTATGGGAAAAAGGTGTCTCCACTGAGGCTTTATCACCAATCCTTGTTTCCACAACAACCTGAAATTTTCAAAATCCAATTATCATTGGGACAGGAAGTGAGGTGAAATCTTCTGAACAGAAGCACAGACAGCAAAACAAACATTACAGGGGTATTACCCCTTCCCTATGCTATCCAAAAAACTTAAAAATAGTTTTATTGGCTGATGCTACACTTAAATAATGTACCTGTTCCGACTTTCAAACAAATTCAACTTAAGAACAAACCTACAAACCCCATCTTGTTTGTAACCCGGGGACCGCTTGTGTATGTGTGTGTGGATATATATATATATATATTTTTTCTTTTTTTTTCCCAAAATTGTTGGGTTTTTTTTGTTTATAGCGCAGAGGTGATCAAATACCACCAAAAGGACATCAATTTTATTTGTGTACGGCGTCGCACGACCGCGCAATTGTCAGTTAAAGTAATGCAGTGCCGTATCGCAAAAAAATGGCTTGGTCATGAAGGGGGGTAAATCTTCCAGAGCTGAAGTGGTTAAATAGTGGACAAGTCTCCCGCCAAAGCAATAGTGCCTTGCAAGACCTTTAGACCATTTTACGTTAAAGCGCCAGTCGTTTTTGGCGTGTTTTATCGGCGCTAGCAGGCTGGGTTTTTTAAGGTCACGTGACAATTGGATCTTTAAAAAAAAAACCCACAAAAATGACCTTTTTTGCTGCGCTACCGAATCGCTTTTCAGGCGCTTCGGAAGTGCTGCCCATTCATTTCAATGGGCAGGGGCTATTTCCAGCGCTCCCAACCTGTCCCAAAGATGCTGCTTGCAGGACTTTTTTTTTGACCGTCCCGCAAGCGCACTGCCTGAGTGTGAGGGATGGGAGGCAGTTTTAAGGCGCTATTTCTAGCGCTAAAGCGCCTGAAAACTGCCTCAGTGTGAAAGGGGTCTTAGAGATTCTTTGGGAAGATGTTACCAGCTTTCAGAAGGGTTATGTATCCTCTTACATTTTGTAGGACATTTTTATTGACAGCTGTAGACCTAGAATTGCTAAGGAGGTTATAGTGGGTGTGTAATCATATCAAGCATTAGAGACGATTTCCTCTGATATATAGAGATCTTCAAACTAGAAGATTCTGTGGAAGAACTAGAGGTAGGGATGCCAGGTAGTGCTTTATTTTATATTCTAAATATAATTTTCCACCAGCCAAACACTTCAGCTCTAATGAGAGTTATGTAACCTCCATGAGAAAGAATCCAGGCTATAAAGAGCAGCGAGAGAATTATTATTATTATTATACAGGATTTATATAGCGCCGACAGTTTGCGCAGCGCTTTACAATATTAGGGCAGACAGTACAATTACAATACAATTCAATACAGGAGGAATCAGAGGGCCCTGCTCGTTAGAGCTTACAATCTAGGAATCAAGATATTTGATCATTGTTCAGTGCGATTTTAAATGACAAACTTCAAATGTATTTTATGTGAAGTCCATAGTGTCACTGATTTAGCTGCTTAATGTCTAACATATAGGTGCCAAAGAAAGGTTGCCAAGTTATATAGCTGTTTACAATATACTACCGTTTCCTTTGCTTTCGCTTTTGTTGATTGATTATTGCTCTGACATTTTGTGCTGCACTGCACATTGGCTGTGCTAGACTGTTCATAATATTTCTTGCATGACAGTAACACAGGGGAAAATGGCGTAAAGTTTGCCAAGCTCAACAATAGCTTTTTTTTTTTATCTTTGCGTAAAGCATGAGCAGTGCTTCATCCTGTTAACCATTTGAATCCTTGAGCCTTTTCCTTCCTATACCCCCTTCAGTCCAATTTTTTTTTTAAATTTTTTAAAATTTTCTTACTTTCACATCCTATACATTTTAGCATTTGTATTGACCCAAACATAGTTTCCTTTTTAATTTTTCAGGTGAGGTTTGTTAAAGCTGGATTGTTTAGCGACACTTTATCAAGTTGGATACATTGTATTCCACTGCAGACAAAATGTACATTTTTTTTCAGTCCTCACCTTAAAGTCTAACCTAAAGCTACATTCACACCGGCCACTTAGGCCAGTGAAAATTGTAGCAGCAGGATTCAAAGATTTCCACTCTGGCTATGAGAGGCTAGGTGTGGCATTCGGCCCCACTTACTATGACAGGTCGCAAGCAGGCGCAGCTGTTCACTGCTGTCCGCACACCCATCGATTACCTGCGGTGATTGCTGCTGGACGCAGGTAATTGCTGGCTTTGCAGAGAGCATCAAATAGCTGTGACATGTCATTAAAGTGAATAAGGGCAGCAGATGTACTTAGCCGCTCACAGCCGCAGCAGGAATCTTTGATTCCTGACGCTAAAATTTGCACCAGCCTAAATCGCCAGTGTGAACGTAGCCTAATGCTCCTGCCTCAGTTACACATACTTTCACTCTACTTCATCTGTAGCTTATTTGGATTGTTGGAAGAAAGTAGTGTCTCCCAAGTCCCTGTTCAATTGCACGAGGGGTATTCTTTATAGAATGCCATATTTGTAAAAAAAAAAAAGTTTTTTTCTAGAGCAGATTCAAAAGAGTCTGAACTTATACACATGGTCAATCAAGGCTGTACACCTCCTCGAATCAGCGTGAATCTCTGGTGGGGGCTACAGTTTGTGATCAGCTGCTGTCAGGGAGCCTGTACAAATCAATGACAGGCGCTGTGGCTGTTTGCATGTAAATAGGCATCACATGCAATTATGGACAGAGGGGAGGCCCTGGTAATTGATTTGTACAATCTTCCTGGCTGCAACTAATTGCAAACAGCAGTGATCTCTGCCAGAAATTAATGCTGACCCTTGCAGGTATATGGCCTTAGTCGGCCGTGTGTGAATAAGGACTATTGAAAGGCAACCACTTCACTTTCTCCTTTTTATGGAGTTCTTGGGTTAGGTAATTCACATCGATAGATGGTATTTACCGGAGTTTATGCCATCGGCAGTGCAAGAGCGAAAAATGCATCTTGAAAAGAGACTAGGGATGATCCAAGTGTGTTGTTTATTCTATAACATTAAAAAGATTTAAGCTGCTTTTCATGGGTGATTGTTCTTGTTCACAGGGCGTGTGGTGGATATTTATTCCAAGTTTGATGTCATTGTGAGTACTTATCTTTCACCATAGCATATTCTGGTGGTCTCTGTATGGATCAGGTCTGATATTTCCTTTTGCTATATCTAGAATTTAGCTGCTGAGAAAACGTACAATAATTTGGATATCACAGTGACAAAGGCTCTTGGACATCGCTCTCATTACTTTGAAGGTGTCCTAAAATGTTACCCACATGAAACCCTTGAAACCATCATCAACCGGCTCGTTGAAGCAGAGGTAAATAATGATTAATTTCACAGAAGGGGGCTCTTTACAGAATGTGCGCTGAAACCAGCAGCAATCAGAGTATTAGGAACAACTGGGATAAAGAGAATGCAAAATCAGCAAAACTGTGAATATTAGATTACTGAAGTATAATATCAAATGGGTGTAGTGTGCCTTGTGCAAAGAGAGTTCTTGCCTAAACAAAACTTATTTAACTTGTGCTCCAACTATGAGAAGTGTGTACTTTTTGTTGGACGGTAAGTCTGGGTGGGGATGCAGACAAGGATTTCAGTAAGTCCAGAGTAGATGAAAGCAGGGTGGCTGTTTAGTCTTGCAGAGTCAAAAAAAGAGGCCTGGTAGTTTGGACGACTTAGTCCAGGAGAGAGTGGTTAGGGAATTGGGGGGGGGGCGTCAGTCAATTTTGGTGTTTTGTCAATCAGGAGCATAGCAGACTATAACAGTGTAGAGCCCCTAGGGAGAAATGGACCTAAACCAAAAAAGCATCTAATCGCCAGTACCTGGAGAACGTTAGTCTTGCTACAAGGAGATATGTGACAACCTAGTAGCTTAAATTTCCCATGTTCTGGGCCTACACTGTGGCTAATAGAAGAGCAAAAGAGAAACTAACTGCACAGCATTAACAAAATCATATTTCTCAGTGCGTCCTAAGCAAGTCCGCAGCTGGCTAGCGGTATAGGTGCAGGGAGAGATGGACAGCAGCGGGTACATGCTCAGACATAGCATGTTGAATGGGGCTTAGGCAGTTTACACTGCATGCAGAACACTAACATATTACAGAGCTATGGAATGCCAGAGCTTTTTAGATCTCTAAATTTTATCTAAGCATTGTATTTTCCATTTCCAAAACTGGGAGAATTGCGAAGTATGTACAGCACATATACCTATGTCCTAAGCCAGACATTCAGAAGTATTTATTAGTTACTGTTAGTTACGGCCTTTCTTTAGTATCATTAGGAATAGATGCAGATCATAGCAAGCATTATACCAAACCTGTCATTCTAGACATATCAAAGCTCCCATTGCTTTCCTGTTTCTGAGACTATCAGTTGCCTGGTTATAATTTTAACCTTTAGGCTTGAATACTTTGGGACACTAACCCGGAACAAGTATCAAAATCTCGAGTCAGAAAAAAGTTAGGAGTTCTTATCTGCTTACTACTTCAATAGAAATGACTCCCGTAATATTGAAACAAGAGTTAGCTTGACATCCATACAGTAATGTAATGTTCGCTGTTAATTAGGCTGTTTTCATACATTTTTTTTAAAAAGGTGTCTTCTACTGCACACACATGCTGTCATTAGCACTGCCCTCAGTCCCATGCTGCCTCCAGTTATATGCATAGGCACCTCCGAACAGTGTGCTGGGAATCCCTTCTGTTGGCCATGAGAGTCGGTGGGAGAAGAGAATGGGAGAAAGGATGTGGTTAACTCAGTAGCAACCTCTAGAAGTGGGCTGATTTTAGTTTGTTTTATTTTTCAGGGAATTAAAGGATAAGTTCACCTTTCTAAAATCAAAAATATTAAATGTGCTTTTATTTATTTATGTATTTTTAGGAGCCTGGAAAAGCATTGCTCCGCAGATCCCAGGTGCTGTCTCAGGCTCTTGCAGACTGTCAGTGTAGCTGTCTGCCCGTACCTCATACAGGCAGGAAGTTACTGATTGACAGGAAGAATCAATGATGCTAGAGCGATCATCGGTGGCCTGGTTGTTCATTGAGAACTACAATCCATCAGCCACAAAGGCTGTCGGTACTTGTGCATTAATTCACAGAACTCTGTGGATGAATGACGCGCACGTGTGGGCGGAGCACCTCGTGGCCACATTCTTTTCAAATTGTGACAGTGGAGGCGGGGAGAAGATCCCCGGCCTGCTGTAACTATTAGAAGGGGGATCTGGGAGAGGCTGTTGAAGCGTGTAGCATGTTCCCAAAGGTGAACTTATCCTTTAAAATTACATACCTGTGTACATGAAATAGGTTTGACATACCCTGAATCATCTTGGCAAAATGGCTATTAAAGTGACATATAGCTCTTCCTTTTGGACAGATCACTGGGTGTTGTTCCAAAAAATACTACATAGGTGGTATGTCACTCCCTATAAACTCTCTAAAGTTTCCACAGCCTATTCAGCTATGTACTGGTGAAACTGTGGATCAGTAGGTTCCCTGATTCATATTTTGTGGTATTATAAATCTATCAGATATTATTGGAACCAGGTCTCTAAATTCATTTCAGAACTGGCTCCCTCACCTATTTTTCATTCTGTCAAAAGATCTTACTATTGGCTCCCTTCCCAAAGAGATTAGGACAGTGGTTATTCATATTCTTCTCTCTGCCAAGCTTAATCTCATAAGACACTGGAAATCATCAGATATACCAGGTCTCAGTGACCTAAATCGCAATGGTACAATGGAGCAGTTATATGCCCTGAAAAACGAATGTGTACCTAAATTTCATTCCCCCTGGAACCGGTTGCTTTCTCACCGTCTACAGTATATAAAGATTGATTTTTGCTGACTTAATATACTGTCCTTCCATTTACAGTGCCTTGAAAAAGTATTCATACCCCTTGAAATTGTCCATATTTTGTCATGTTACAACCAAAAACGTAAATGTAATAGACCAACACAAAGTAGTCGCATAATTGTGAAGTGGAAGGAAAATGATAAATGGTTTTCAAAAATGCTTACAAAGAAGTATATGAAAAGTTTGGTGTGCATTTGTATTCAGCACTCCTGAGTCAATACTTTGTAGAACCACCTTTCACTGCAATTACAACTGCAAGTCTTTTTGGGGATGTCTCTACCAGCTTTGCACATCTGGAGAGTGACATTTTTGCCCATTAGCTCAAGCTCTGTCAGATTGGATGGAGAGCGTCTGTGAACAGCAATTTTCAAGTCTTGCCACAGATTCTCAATTGGATTTAGGTCTAGACTTTGACTGGGCCATTCTAACACATGAATATGCTTGGATTGAAACCATTCCATTGTCGCTCTGGCTTTATGTTTAGGGTCGTTGTCTTGCTGGATGGTGAACCTCTGCCCCAGTCTCAAGTCTTTTGCAGACTCCAACAGATTTTCATCATAGATTTCCCTGTATTTGGCTCCATCCATCTTCCCATCAACTCTGACCAGCTTCCCTGTCCCTGCTGAAGAAAAGCATCCCCACAACATCATGCTGCCACCACCATGTTTCACGGTGGTGATGGTGTGTTCAGGGTGATGTGCAGTGTTAGTTTTCCGTCACACATAGCATTTTGCTTTTGGACCAGAAAGTTACATTTTGGTCTCATCTGACCAGAGCACCACCTTACACATGTTTGCATTGTCCACCACATGGCTTCTCGCAAATGGGACTTCTTATGGCTTTCTTTCAACAATGGCTTTCTTCTTGCCACTCTTCCATAAAAGCCAGATTTGTTGATTGCACAACTAATAGATTCTCCCACCTGAGCTGTGGATCTCTGCAGCACCTCCAGAGTTACCATGGGCATCTTGGCTGCTTCTCTGATTAATGCTCTCCTGTCAGTTTAGGTGGACTGCCATATCTTGGCAGGTTTGCAATTGTGCCATACTCTTTACATTTTGGGAATGATGAATTGAACAGTGCTCTGTGAGATGTTCAAAGTTTGGGATTTTTTTCATAACCTAACCCTGCTTTAAACTAATTCACAACTTTATCCCTGACCTGTCTGTTGTGTTCCTTGGCCTTCATGATTCTGTTTGTTCACTAAGGTTCTCTAACAAACCCTCTGAGGGCTTCACAGAACAGCTGTATTTATACTGAGAATAAATTACACACAGGTGGACTCTATTTACTAATCAGATGACTTCTGAAGTTTTTAGTTAGAGGCATTAGCATAGAGGGGGCTGAATACAAATGCATGCCACACTCTTCAGATATTTATTTGTAAAAAATATTGAAAACCATTTATCATTTTCCTTCCTTCGTTTTTCTTAATTATGTGCCACTTTGCGTTGGTCTATTACATAAAATCCCAATAAAATACATTTACGTTTTTCGTTGTAACCTGGACAAAATGTGGAAAATTTCAAGGGGTATGAATACTTTTTGTGGCACTGTATCACCCTTTTCCAAGTGAAGTCTCTTATATAAATAACTCCACAAGATTTACTCAGACCAGATAGCATCTTCTTAAAAAGGGAAAAGATCTCTGCACTTAGGTATAGAAAATAACTGCTAGCACTGAAGGTCTTGATGCTAACCCGAAAATTATCGATATGATGAGTGCAGTGCTTAAATGTATCACATAGTAAAACGTCTGAACGTGATCAGCATATTGTTATAAACATAATCATGAAACAAAAAAATTGAAATACGTGAGATATATCATAGAAAGGATGCAAAAGATAAAAGTTGCATATGTAAGCGCATGTGAAAAAGTAAAAAAAAAGTCTGTGTAGCATAAAAGGCTTCAAGTGAAATGGTGATGAATCCTCCAATAGTTGAGTAAGGAAAAAAAGCCTCCATCACTCAATGTGCTCTGATAAACAAATGTACCTTACCATAAGGTGAGGTCACCTATGACGGATGGTCAGACATGCTTAATTGGTATTCCATGTGGCATGGGAAACAGCGGACCTCCAAAACAAGACTCTCCTTATAAGTCTCAATATATCCGTGATAGATCATAGGTGGAAAAGAGAAACTCTCATGGTGCAGTTTTATAAAAGCAAAAATCAATTCCACAGAGAACTCTTCCCTTCCAGAATGTTCTGGCACTGATGCTGTCTGTGACTCCTGGGCTGTTCTGTAACACCACATATCTGGAAGGAATCTTCCAAGTCTCCTCTGCTGCCACTTCCAGCAACGTCTCCTCTCCTAGATAGCATCTTCAGCTTGACATTATGCTCTGTTCCATTTCAGTTTCCATTTGTAAAATTCAGAAACCTGTATATTTGACTTAAGATTCATTCAGCTGAAATATATCTGTCTATATACTAATGCCTTGAAATCAATGTGCTTAACGATCATTCATTTGATGCACTTATTTTTTGTACTTTTTTGTTTTTTTTTGTGTTTTTTTTGTTTTTTTTCCCTTGATATATCTCTGATATACCTCTGTAATTTTCAGTAAAACTTACTGAGCCGAATAAAAAGTACATACATTGTTTGTACGTAATGTTAACAAAAAGGTCACTGTATGTCTCTTGTAGTGTTTGTTATAGTGGCAGAGGTTGGGGCTTACCACTTCCTTTAAAAACCCATTTTTACTTTTCCTCTAGGTACACAGACTGGTTGTAGTGGATAAGAATAATGTGGCTAAAGGAATTGTTTCTCTCTCTGACATCCTGCAGTGTTTGGTTTTGACAGCTGGAGGTGAGGTTTACTTAAGAGTTGTAGGGATTATTGAACATTTGATGAAGCTTTCTATTAGCTGTGTTTGCATGCCAGACCTGTTCAGCTTATCTCCATCTCTTCATCATTATGGCAGGTTCGAAAAGTTCATGACTGGCACAAATGTAGTTGGCCACTGCAATGATGCAGTATAGAGACACAAAGACCATTGCACTTCTCAGAATACAATAATCTCCACAAAGTTTCAGCACTGAGAATTTCCCAGCATTCATCTGGAGGTGGAAAGAATGGATTCGCCACCAGCAAAAAATAACGAAGCATTCTGTGATGCAGCAGCATTTATCTTCAGCAATACTATGGGGCATTACTAAGGATTTACCAATAATTAGTGAACTTTGTAGTCCAATGAGAGGAGGATTACTCAGTATTGAGGACTTGTCAGAGTCACTTCTGGCTTTTTCATTTTTTTTTTTTTTTTTTTTTATCGCACAATTTTTTTTACTATGCTGTCCACAAACTAGAAGACAGATGACCTGAAGGTTAGATGCAGTTTTCACCTAGATTTTTTGTTTAGGGGGAATTTAGTGTGGCTTCAACACAGTGTTGGCCCGTCACAAGTTTACTGCATATGAAGAGTTTGGTATTGGAGTCATAGCATAATATTTTACACAAAGCCGTTAATAGTTTGCACTTGGCGGATGGGAGTGACACATGCCACTTTAATGTTTATATATTATTTTTCTGTAACTGTCTCAGTTAAGCAGTTATGTTTCCATTGTTTGGAACCAAATATATACTTCCTTTTCCTGAGAACTCAGCAACGCTGGCATTTTTACTACATAAATATTTTCCACATGTCTGTGTTTTTAACAGGATTTAGTGTCCATAAAATTGTATACCATTAATAAAATTAGCTTTTTCCTAACTTGTGTGTTTTTTTATAGATTGTTTTTGTATGTGTTACTGTTGTATTTTGTCACTTAAACCTGAATTTTGTCCTGTAAGTAACAGCCTAATTTACAAAGCTTTAACACAGGATAAGAAAATGTATTTAGCCATGTGTCTGTAATTTTAAAATTGAATTAGGCTGAAATGAACTAATTCATCTTTTTTTTATTTAGATTCTAATCTTGGCATGTTTGCTTTGTGATGCAAGCCTAATATGTTAATTTCAGGATACATTTTAGCTTAAATTCAGCAAAATGGGCAATCTCTACAGACATGATAGCAAGCCATCCCTTGTTAAGGACAGTACCTAATTGTCTTCTGTATAACACACTGGTCCCAAAATTCTGCCCCACTGCCACTTTTCCTGAGATCCAGAGAATAAATAGAAAACAATGGTAATTGCTGTAGACGACTAGAAGACATTTGGACAAGTGTCCACGTTTCAAATAAAGTCGTCATTTTTATACCAAGGAATTTGGATGAAAAGCTGCCTGTGTTGACTGCAACGGCCAATTAGATTGTTTACAAATCATTATATTAGAAGAACAGATACATATTACCTATTGATCACTCAAGCACAACTATATCACAAGGGAAGACCTGTTTTGAAGTGGAAGGTGAGCACACATGTAGTACAAATGACCTGTTTTTAATTAGAAGGTGAGCACACAAGTAGTACAAATGACAATGAAGCACAATTCCAAGAAAATCTGTCCAAAATGCAGCTGTTCCTGTACAATATTACAAGTTGCAGGTAGTCTGCAAGTGGCATAACATAAACACAATGTATGGCTTCATTGTATATGCTATTTTATTTATGTAAATCAACATGCTTTGATCAGCATACAACATCAGTTTAAGACTTTATCAATCGGGGCTCAACAAATCTCAGGCACCAGGTTGCCATGGCGATTTCAAATTGCATTCTGGCACCTGGGCTACACTGCAGCAGTTTTTTGAAAATATTTTATTATATCTTTTCGTGTGACAACACTGAAGAAATTACACTTTGCTACAATGTAAAGTAGTGAGTGTACAGCTTGTATAACAGTGTAAATTTGCTGTCCCCTCAAAATAACTCAACACACAGCCATTAATGTCTAAACCACTGGCAGCAAAAGTGAGTACCCACCAAGTGAAAATGTCCAAAGTGGGCCCAATTAGCCATTTTCCCTCCCTGGTGTCATGTGACTCGTTAGTGTTACAAGGTCTCAGGTGTGAATGGGGAGCAGGTGTGTTAAATTTGGTGTTGTCACTCTCACTCTCTTACTGGTCACTGGAAGTTCAACATGGCACCTCATGGCAAAGAACTCTCTGAGGATCTGAAAAAAAGAATTATTGCTCTACATAAAGATGACCTATGCTATAAGAAGATTGTCAAGATCCTGAAACTGAGCTTCAGCATGGTACCCAAGTCCATACAGCAGTTTAACAGGACAGGTTTTACTCAGAACAGGCCTCTCCATGGTTGACCAAAGAAGTCGATTGCACATGCTCAGCGTTATATCCAGAGGTTGTCTTTGGGAAATAGACATATGAATGCTGCCAGCATTGCTGCAGAGGTTGAAGGGGTGGGGGGACAGCCTGTCAGTGCTCAGACCACACGCTGCACACTGCATCAAATTGGTCTGCATGGCTGTCGCCCCAGAAGGAAGCCTCTTCTAAAGATGATGCACAATAAAGTCCACAAACAGTTTGCTGAAGACAAGCAGACTAAGGACATGGATTATTGGAACCATGTCCTGTGGTCTGATGAGACCAAGATATACTTATTTGGTTCAGATGGTGTCAAGCGTATGTGGCGGCAACTAGGTGAGGAGTACAAACACAAATGTGTCTTGCCTACAGTCAAGCATGGTGGTGGGAGTGTCATGGTCTGGGGCTGCATGAGTGCCGCCGGCACTGGGGAGCTACAGCTGCCAAGATGTAAAGTGACATACTGAAGCAGAGCATGATCCCCTCCCTTCAGAGACTCGGCCACAGTGCAGTATTCCAACATAATGACCGTAAACACACCTCCAAGGTGACCACTGCCTTGCTAAAGAAGCTGAGGGTAAAGGTGATGGACTGGCCAAGCATGTCTCCAGATCTAAACCCTATTGAGCTTCTATGAGGCATCCGCAAACAGAAGGTGGTGGAGTGCAAAGTCTCTAACATCCATCAGCTCTGTGATGTCGTCATGTAGGAGGGGAAGAGGACTCCAGTGGCAACCTGTGAAGCTCTGGGGAACTCCATGCCCAAGAGGGTTAAGGCAGTGCTGGAAAATAATGGTGGCCACACAAAATATTGACACTTTGTGCCCAATTTGGACATTTTCACTTAGGGCTGTACTCACTTTTGTTGCCAGCGGTTTAGACATTAATGGCTGTTTGGCCTCATGCACACTGAGGCTGATAAACGGGCGTTCAGGGGCATTTGGACGTTTTTTTCCAGCTGCCCCTGAACTCATGTAATGTTATCTTATCAGTACATGTACACAGGGTCATTTAAGGTCGTTTAGAGGCTTTTTTTGGAACGCAAAAAAATGGGTTCAGACGCCGGTTCAGAATCCTTTGAAATGCCAAACAGCTTGTAAACGCGGTAACTCGTATCTAGGACCATTTCGTTTACAGGCGTTTCTATTTAAAAAAAAAATTTTTAAAAATTCAAAAGCGCCCCTAGACGTGAACGTGGCTAAACGCGCCAGGCAAAACGGGCATTTTAGACTGTCAAAACGATCATTCAGGGGAGGTTGAAAAAGCGTCCCATGTGCATGAAGCCTTTGAGTTATTTTGAAGGGACAGCAAATTTACACTGTTATACAAGCTGTACACTCACTACTTTACATTGTAGCAAAGTGTCATTTCTTCAGTGTTGTCACATGAAAAGATAGAATAAAATATTTACAAAAATGTGAGGGGTGTACTCACTTTTGTGAGCTACTGTATATCAACAATGAATGCCTTTTATGTAGGAGAAGATGGTAAAAATGTTAAAGCACAATTTCAAATATATCTTTCCCTACCCCTCTAAATGCTGAGAAATTGTCCAACTGGGATCCCGTTTCAAGAGGACTGGGTTAAAATTAGATTAGCATAATAAACTATTGACTGACATAGATTTTTTTTTTTTAATAAACTTCTGACATATCGAAGCAACCAGTACTTGGAATTTGATGTCCCAACAATTCAATTTATTGGACCATTTTTTTTAGTCAATTTTATATTAAAGTTTTTTGTATTAAAAAAATTAATTTTTCATAAAATTCCAGTGTGTTTGTCAAAGCCTTCTAGGA
Source organism: Glandirana rugosa (assembly GCA_018402905.1). NCBI lineage: Eukaryota > Metazoa > Chordata > Amphibia > Anura > Ranidae > Glandirana > Glandirana rugosa. Next base: position 1,073,259 of record BLSH010490079.1, read on the forward strand.
TCATGCCAAAAATTTGTGGCGTTGCAATTGTAGCCGATTGAGCCGAATGTGTTTGGCTTAGAAATTACTGGGATGCTGAGGAAGTGCTAATGTCATTCTTCAAGGATATAACACAAGCATTTGCGTAACTGGATGTTTACCAACCAAACACTACCAATGCAAATGTTTTCTGGATATTTGATTACTTGAAATGTTCACCAATAGTCAAATGATGTCCTATGTGTTATTATTTGTATCATATCTTAGAGGATAAGTATCAAATAAGAACAGGCAATATAAAAAGATACCTGGTATGTATTCAGAGACTTCGGACCAATTAGCGGCAACAAGTATATGGGAACAGCTGACTCTAGACAGACTTTGGAGACTGAATAGAAGCTACATGTACCGTAAGTATTCTTCTATGAGTCAGGGGTAAGTCATTTGTACTAAAGTGTATTATATCCAAGGTATACTGAGAACTACAGCAAAGCATGTGTTTAACCACTTAAGGACCGGAAGAATTTCCCACCTTAGGACCAGAGCACTTTTTGCGATTCAGCACTGCGTCGCTTTAACTGACAAATTGCGCGTTCATGTAACATTGTACCCAAAAGAAATTTGCATCCCTTTCTCTTACGTTCACTGACAAACGCAGCCCTCTTTGACATGTGGGTTATATGCACATCCTACTAGGAGTTAACTAGGCAAAAAGAAAGAAAGCAAGCTGGCCCCTCCCAGGGGGCCATCCTCTCTCTCCCATATAACCCCCCTGCTCTGCTTAGCATATCAGTTTTAATATGCCTAGTGCAAGGAGTTGACCTGGCTCCCTTATGGGACCTGCGGTTTATATTTTTTGCTACCGCTTTTTTATTTTTTTCAAGCTATCTGATGAAGACTGCTATCAAGAAGCCGGCTGGGGCATAGAGGATAATTAGAATCCTGCACTTTCCCCAGCACGGCCGACCGCTGCGAGCTAGTCCTATGCTGTGGCGGGACCCGCCGCATCGTGCCCGTTCCGTGCTGGTGGCCAGTGGGTGACCCCCACTTACGCCCGGTGACCGGACTCGGTGCCTGTCCAGGGGCTTTGACCTGCAGCATCCTTTTCTGGATGGGGAGGAAGGTCTGCGACCAGGTGGCTACCCGCTATGCCCGTCGGAGTGGTGAGTGACCCCCTCTTCCCCCCCTAGGGGTGTGGAGGGGGGGTGCTGGGCGTACTTTAGCGATTTTCTGGCCGGCCGGTGGAGGGTGGTCACTGGGCTAGTGTCCTGAGTGTCCTCGCCCCCCTCCCTCACCTCCCCCCCCACTCCACACCCCGTTTAAAACATCTGTGCATTTTTTTACCGCCATGCGGCGATACGCCACCATTTAGCGGCGGATCGCCGCCATTTTGCCGTAGCCGCGGCCATTTTACTGGAAATGGCTTCGGGGTCAGAGGGTGAGCTGGTACCCTCGGACAACGAAGAGGACCAGGGGGCCTCAGTTGCGCGCGAAAAAGCGCTGGTGACCGCACTGATTTCTAATATCCGTGCGTCCTTGCGACTGGACCAGGCAGGGGAGTCGCAAGCGTCCGCATATGTTTGCGGGTCTGCTAGGCCACCTAGGTCTTTTCGTGCCCCTGGCGCAGCAGGCAAGGGGTCGAGGCCCAGCAAGCCGGGCGCAGGGGCCGGGAAGCGTCCCTGGCAGCGCAAGAACAAAAAGGCAGAGGACTAGCCTTCCTCTGCATGATGGGTTGCCCCCACCCAACCCTCGGGGGATGTCTTCTGGGGTTCGCAGACAGGTGGACTGCCTCATTTCCGACCGTTGGGTGCAGGAAGTGGTGTCCTCCGGGTACAGAATAGAGTTCAGCACTCTACCCCCACACAGGTTCTTCCCATCGAACTTGAGACTCCCTCAGGGGTGTCGGGAGGCCCTCTTAAGGGCTGTTCAGGCACTCTCCGACCAGGGGGTGATTGTGCCAGTACCTCAGTTGGAGAGGTTTCACGGTTTCTACTCGAACCTATTTGTGGTCCCCAAAAAAAGGGGGGGTCAGGCCAGTTCTGGACCTAAAGGCGTTAAACCACTTTCGGATGGAATTCGTCCGTTCGGTCGTGGCCGCCCTGCACCAAGGGGACTTCATGGCGTCTCTGGATATCAGGGACACGTATCTCCACGTCCCCATTTGTCTCCGGCATCAGCGCTTTCTGCGCTCTGCGGTGGGAGATCTTCACTACCAATTCATGCCACTTCCCTTCGGTCTGGCCTCGGCTCCTTGGGTGTTCACCAAGCTGGTGGCCCCGGTGCTGTCGCTACTGAGGCAGAGGGGCATTGCGGTGGTAGCGTACCTCGACGACCTACTCTTGAGAGCGGAGTCTGCTTCGGCTCTGGAGGAGAATGTGGCTATCACCATGACCTCGTTAAAGGACTTTGGCTGGCTAATCAATCTGCAGAAGTCGACGGTGTCGCCTGGAATATCTGGGTCTGATTCTGGACACGGAGCAGGCGAAGGTGTTCCTACCTCCGGCCAAGTTACTGACACTGCAAGCAGCGGTGCGAACCCTGCTGTCACGCCGGTGGTCTTCCTTACGGTTTTGTATGCGGGTGTTGGGGCTCATGGTTTCAGCCATCGAGGTGGTGCCCTACGCCCAGAGTCACACTCTGCTCCTTCAGCGAGCGATTCTGTCTCGGTGGGACAAGTCCCCACTGTCCCAAGACCAGTTGATCAGATTGGATTCTCAGACCAGAGGGTCGTTGACATGGTGGCTTCGGGCCCCGGCCTTAACCTTGGGGAAGTCTTTTCTTCCCCTGAATTGGTCGATAGTCATGACGGACGCCAGCCTATTGGGGGGGTCCTGGGGCAGTTGTCCGCGCAGGGCCGCTGGTCGGCGCAGGAATCTCGCCTTCCAATCAACGCGCTGGAGCTGAGGGCGATCAGGCTCTGTCTCGCCCACTGGACAGAGAGGTTGCACGACCTCCCGGTTCGGGTTCAGCCGGACAATGCCACTGCAGTGGCATATGTGAATCATCAGGGCGGAACAAGGAGCTCGGCAGCAGTGGACCTAATGGCGTCTCGGTTCAACCACAAAGTAAAACCTTTTGTGTGCACGACGAGGGATCCGTTGGCGGTCGCCACGGACACGCTGGTAGCGCCTTGGGGTCGGTATCGTCCTCTGTACGCCTATCCTCCCTTCAAGCTTCTACCGCAGCTACTGCGCAGGGTGGAAGCGGAGGGAATTCCGATGATCCTGGTGGCTCCGGATTGGCCTCGGCGTCCGTGGTACGCCGACGTGGTGCGAATGGTGGCAGATGTTCCCTGGCGCCTTCCGCTGCATGAAGATCTGTTGTCTCAGGGACCCACCTTGCACCCTCCCTTACCCTCGCTGTCTTTGACGGCTTGGCTATTGAGTCCCAGGTGTTGAGGGATAGGGGTGTCTCTGACTCCATGATAGCTACCATGCTGAAAGCGCGCAAGTGTACTTCGCGCAAGATTTATCATCGCACCTGGAAGGCCTATATTGCTTGGTGTGAGGCGGGGGGTTGGAACCCCCGTTCTTACGTTGTGTCCAGGGTCCTGGCCTTTTTGCAGCAGGGCCTGGATAAAAAATTGGCCTTGAGTAATCTCAAGGGTCAGATTTCGGCTCTGGCGATTCTTTTTCAGCGACCTTTGGCGTCACATTTGTTGATTCGTACAGTTGTACAAGGTGTGCGCCATGTGGCTCCTCAGGTACGGTCGCCTATGGCACCGTGGGATTTGAATTTGGTGCTTTCTGTGCTGCAGAAGCCACCATATGAGAAGATCATGGATATTCCCTTACAATTGCTGTCGCAGAAAGTGGCTTTCTTGGTGGCAATTACATCCGCTAGGCGGGTGTCTGCGTTGGCAGCGTTGTCCTGCAAGTCTCCTTACTTGGTCCTTCGTAAGCTCAAGGCGGTCTTGCGCCCGTCTCCTTCCTTTTTACCGAAGGTGGTTTCTTCCTTTCACATTAATGAAGATAACGTTCTTCCTTCGTTGTGTCCGCATCCTTCACATCCTAAGGAATTTGAGTTACAGTCATTGGATGTCGTGAGGGCTTTGCGGGTGTATTTGATGGCCACAGACACCATTCGGAAGTCTGACGCGTTGTTTATACTGACGGACAGACCGCGCAAAGGAATGGCGGCCTCGCCGGCTACTGTTTCCAGTTGGATCAGACAGACCGTGACTCATGCGTATTCTGTTCGGGGCAAGGTACCCCCTTTTCCAGTCAGGGCTCATTCCACCAGGGCTGTTAGCACTACCTGGGCTTTCAGTCACCAGGCCTCGGTGTCACAGGTGTGCAAGGCGGCTACTTGGGCCTCGGTGCACACATTTACTACGTTTTATCAAGTTGATGTGTCAGCATCTTCGGATGCTGCTTTTGGCCGTAAAGTTTTACAGGCCGGCAGTGTAGGCGCGGCTTGCGCCTCCTGAGAGGTTTCTGTTTGGTACAGTTGTTGTCGTTTACCCACCCCTCTTTTCTGACACAGCTTTGGGACATCCCCACATGTCAGAGGGCTGCGTCTGTCAGTGAACGTAAGAGAAAAAGGTATTTTATTAAAACTTACCGTAAAATCCTTTTCTCTGAGTTCACTGACAGACGCAGCACCCACCCCTCTGCGTTGTGTTTGTACTGCTTGTTACGAACTGATATGCTGAGCAGAGCAGGCGGGTTATATGGGAGAGAGAGGACGGCCCCTTGGGAGGGGCCAGCTTGCTTTCTTTCTTTTTGCCTAGTTAACTCCTAGTAGGATGTGCATATAACCCCACATGTCAGAGGGCTGCATCTGTCAGTGAACTCAGAGAAAAGGATTTTATGGTAAGTTTTAATAAAATCCCTTTTTTTCCCACAAATAGAGCTTTCTTTTGGTGGTATTTGATCACCCCTGCATCATTTCTGATCACCACTATAAACAAAAGAGTGACAATTTTGCAAAAAAAAAAAAATATTTCTTACTTTTTGCTAAAATACATATCCAAAAAAAATATATTAAAAAAATGAATTCATTCATCGGTTTTGGCCTATTTATATTCTTCCTCATATTTTTTTTAAAAAAAATTTAAATCCGGGTTTATTGATTGGTTTGCGCAAAAGTTGCCGCGTTTACAAATCATGAGAATTCGTTTCTGGCGTTTTTTTTACATTTTTTTTTTTACTAGTAATGGCGGCAATCTGCGCTTTTTTTATTTTATTTATTGGGACTGTGATATTGGGGTGGACATGTCGGACATTTTTGACACTTTTTGGGGACCAATGGCATTTATAAAGCGATCAGAAATTTAAATAGCCGCTGATTACTGTATAAATGTCATTGGCAGGGAAGGGGTTAACCTGCAGGGGGCACTCTAGGGGTTAACTGTGTTCCCTGTGTGTGTTCTAACTGTATGGGGGCTGGGCTGTCAGGGGCACCAGAAATCTAACTGATCCCGAGTACAGGGATCAGTAGATCTTTGACATGCCGCCTGTCAGGACGGGAAACTGCCGTGTTTACATAGGCGGTTCCCCATTCTGGCTCTTGTCACAAGCCACCGCGGGTCACCGGTGGACATCGAATCCGCCCGACCTGTGGCCCCGCTCAGGGAGTGTGCGGCGGGGACGAGCGCACGCCGCCGGCGGCATGCACTCGCCCCCTGGCTGTCGGGCACACGAGTGACGACTAAGCAGCGATTCACGGGACAGAGCCACGCTGTCAGTCGGTAAGCGGTTAAGCAAGAAATTGTTGCGTCTATCTATCCAGTATATACAGTAGCAATAGACAAACGCAATGGGGTCTATTCACTAAGAGTTAAATAACGGCTAATAAAATGCGGTACAAATTGTGCAAGTGTTCGATTTACTAGAATTTCGCATTAAATACCGAATGCGGTATTAGTTCGATTTAGCAGTAATAATTACCACCAGGGTGATTTAGCTGGCAGTATCACATGCATTATTTGTCAAAAAACAGCAGGAGCAGGATGGGTAGCAGGCCGCCGTATCCTTAACAACTGGTGACTCATCAGCTGTCAGTAGGTTCCCCGCCACCATTTTTTTTTATAAAAACGGCATGGGGGCCCCCCCAAAAAAAAACCCAAAAAACATACTAGACCCTCATCTGAGCATGCAGTCCAACAGGTCTGGAAATGGGGGGGGGGGGGGGGGG
>BLSH010490079.1:1079385-1098906 GCA_018402905.1 Glandirana rugosa
TGAGTGCCCCCCCCCCTGCTCCTGAACAATACCAGGCCCTCTGCTCCCCCACCCCAAAGCACCTTGTCCCCATGTTGATTGTGACAAGGGCCTCATCGTGTGGGGGTCTGCGGGCAAGGGGCTAATTGGAATCTGGAAGCCCTCTTTAAAGGGGGCCCCCAGATCTCACCCCCCCCCATGTGAATGAGTATCGGATAAATAGTACCCCTACCCATTCCCTCCCATACCCAAAACCCTCCTGCTGTCGAAGGCTGGCTGCCTACTGCAGGCTCTGGTGTCTGACACTTCTTATATAGGTAAAGAGCGGGGCCTCCTGGCTACGTCGCCTGGTGGTTCCTGCCCCCTTGTGACATCATGGACCAGTTCATGCTGGGTTGGTGAGGTCACAAGGGGCGGGGCCACCGGGTGAGGTGGCCTCCGCCCCTTACCACCTATATTAGAAATGTCAGACGGGGGAGCCTGCAGTAGGTAGCCAGCCTTCATCGATGGTGGGAGCGTCTTTGTTTTTCTTTTTCTTTTTTTTGTGTCCGGCGAGTGGCTTGATTGACGGTGGATTTACATCGGGGGACACTGTTTTTTTTTTTTTTACTGAAGGAATTGTCAATAACTGTTTTTATTACTTTGGGGCACTCTTTTGGTGAATGGGAACCCCATACTCATTCACATGAGTGAAAGCATGTAGCCTGGTATGGTTCAGGAGGGGGGGGCACTCGCTCATCCCCCCCCCCTTTCCTGACCTGCTGGGCTGCATGTTCAGATAAGGGTCTCGTATGGATTTTGGGGGGGGCCACGCGCCATTTTTTTTAAACTTTGGCGTGGTGTGCATTGAGGTGTGGGGGGGGGGTGTTCCCATGCTTTTATTTTTTCTTTTTTTTTTTACATTCAGCTGTCAGCAGGGAACCCGCTGACAGCTGATAAGTCATCGGTTATTAACGACATGGCAGCCGGATTCCCAGCCTGCTCCTGCTGTTTTTTTTTACAAATACCACATGTGATACTGCCAGCTAAACCACCCTGGTGGTAATTATCACATGCTTTTCACTCTCTGCTCCATTTGTGAATTGGAATTAAGAGCTTTTTATGCGATATTAAAATTTTTTTTTACCAGTAAATACCACATATTCGTTAATTTTTTTGTGAATTGACCCCAATGTGCTTAACCACTTCCCACCTGGCCTATGACCGAACAACGGCCGGGAAGTGGTTCAGTTATCCTGACTGGGCATCATATGATGTCCAGGAGGATAACAAGCCAGCACACAGCTCAGCGGTTCTTGGTGTGGTGCGTTAGTCTGACACACCGTATCTCCAATCTAGGTAAAAAGCCTCTGACAGAGGCTCTTTACCAAGTGATCAGCTGTGTCCAATCACAGCTGATCACAGGGTAAACTGGAAAATCCGTGTATTGGCTTTTCCTCTACTCGCGCTGACAGGAGAGCCGATCTGCTGCTCTCCTGACAATGATAGATTATCAGTGCAGTCCCCCTGAGGATGCCCACCCATAACCAGCAAGGATGCCCACCCATAACCAGCAAGGATGCCCACCCATAACCAACAGGTGAGCCCACTAGGGATGGCAATCATTAGCCATTAGGGATGACACTCTGTGCATATCAGTGCTGCCTGCCAGCGCCTCTGATCAGTGCCATCTATCAGTGTCTCCTATATGTGCCCATCAGTGCCATCTATCAGTGCTGCATATAAGTGCCACCCCATCAATGCATCTCAGTGCAGTCTCATCAGTGAAGGAGAAAACTTACTTATTTACAAAGTCTTGTAACCGAAACAAAGAAAAACTTTTCTCCTTACGTTCACTGACAGATGCAGCACTTCATTGACTTTGTGGGGTTTTATGTTCGTCCCACTAGGAGTTAACTAGGCAGGGAAAAGAAACAGCTGGCCCCTCCCCTGGGGGCCGTCCTCTCTTCCTACATCAAACCCCCTCATAGCATAGCTCCTCAGTTTCAATGCCTAGTTCACAAGGAGTTGACCTGGCTTCCCTTCAGGGGAACTGCGGTCCTATTGTGACCATTTTTTTTTTTTACTTTTATTTTTTTTCTGCAATCAAGATGATCTGTGTATCAAGAAGCCGGTCGGAGCATAGAGAGTCCTGGAGCTCTGTACTTTCCCCGACCTGGCCAACATGATGCGAAGCCAGTCCCGCTGTAGGGGACCCGCCGCATCTTGCCCATTCTGTGCGGGCGGCCCGGGGTGAAATCCCCCTGTTAGTGCCCTTTACCGATGCGATTCGGCAGGGCGACTTTGGGCCTGCAGCATACCGCCATGAGTGGGCGGAAAGTCTGCATTTGGGTGGCTACCCGCGGCATCGGACTGGTAAGTGAGCGCCCTGCCTTCCCCCCCTTTTTAGGGGCATGAAGGGGGCCCGACGACCTGCACACAAAACTGATTTTCACAAAAATCGTCCCGGGGTAGCCACTGGTGGGACACTATAGCTCCCCAGCTTGCCCCCTGCCTCACCCCGCCCCCCCCCCCCAGCACCACCGCGATTGTTTTGGCCTTTTCGTTCAAATCGCCATGCGGCGACCGGCCGCCATTTTGCGGTGGACCGCCACCATTTTGCCGTAGCCGCGGACGTTTTAAGCCTATGGGGCTTTCCCTCTAGTGCTCAGAGTGGCCATTTTCGGTACTGCACGTTTCCTGAAGGGTGTGTTTGGCCTCTAGTGTTTCACGGCGGCCATTTTGACTGCATGCTCTGCAATCTACACGTGGCTGCAGCTTCTCCCTTCTCCCTGGAACGTTGGTAATTCGGGCAGCGCAGCTCTTTCTGATGATCCGCACTGTAACGGGCAGCGGAACAGCAAGTATAGCTGGGCTCCCTCCGGGTGCTGGTGGTGGTGGGTGCTATCCTCAGTGTGGGTGTGTGGCTGTGTGGGGGCGCCCCTTCTATTCCTGTGTCATTTTCTGGGGTAACTATGTCAGATCTACCTGCTGAACCTGCTGAGGTGGCATCAGCAGCGACGCAATCTGATCAAGGGGCCTTTCTGGACCAGCTGCGGGTGGTTTTTAATGAGTTTTTTTCCCCATGGGGACGCCGCTCAGCGGGTCCCCAGGAAGCGCCCCCTCCCCCTCATTTGTCCTCAGGGGAGGATTCGGAGCCGGATGTGGCCTCAGGGGTCTCGGGGACCCCTGCGGACCTGTCTGATGAGGAAACGGGCCAGCAGCTGCGCAAGAAAAAGCACTAGTTGCCGCCATTATTGCTGGCATTCGCACTAAGTTGCAGCTGGATCAAGATGGTGAATCGCGATCTGCTGTGTATGTGTGCGGGTCTTCTAGGCCCCCCAGGGCCCCCAAGACTTATCCTTACAACAAATTTTTTGACCATTTCCTATATCGTGAATGGCAGCGTCCACAGCGTTCCTCCTCGCTGATGACACGTTTTGCTGTTCGCTATCCCTTTGAGGAAAGCTTCCTAAAGAAATGGGAATCACCTGTGGTGGACCCCCCCATTGCACGCCTCACTAAGGCGACTACTATTCCTATGGAAGGGACTCCTTCCTTTAAGGATCCCGCTGATAGAAAGACAGAGGCACTTTTGAAGTCCCTGTTCTTGAGTGCGGGCTCTGCTGTGCGACCAGCACTGGCTTCGGCCATGGCGGCACAGCATTTATCTGAATGCATGGAAGAACTCATGAAGGACCTAGAAGGCGGTCGCCTGATGGAGGCACCGCAGAAGGCTGAGTTTTTACTCCAAGGGATCAAATACCTGTGTGATGCGGCCATGGATATTCTGCCCTTGTTGTCCAGAATATCGATCTCGGCCATCAGACTCTGACAAATCCTTTGGTTGCGTTCCTGGTCTGGTGACCACGCTTCCAAAAGAGGTTTGGCTGACCTCCCTTTTCAAGGTGGGCGCCTATTTGGCCCACGTCTCGATGAGATCATCAAGGATTTCACGAGAGGTAAGAGTACCTTCCTTCCGGAGCCCCGCAGGCGTGAGTATCGCTGTAGACAGGAGCCCCCTCCTTTGGGTCAGAAGAAGCTTTTTCGCGCCCCAGGCGCGGCAAGTAAAGGGACCCGTTCCGGTAAGGCCGCTGCAGGGGTCGGAAAACGGCAGTGGCAGCACAAGTCTGGAAAGACGGAAGACAAGTCTTCCTCAGCCTGATGGGTTGCCCCCGCCCGAGTGTCGGGTGGGGGGACGTCTTCTGGGGTTCGCGGAACGGTGGCTGGCCCGCATTTCGGACCGCTGGGTCCGGGAGGTGGTGTCCACCGGGTACAGGATAGAGTTCGTCACTTTACCCCCAGACAGGTTCTTCCCTTCAAATTTAAGTCTCCCGCAGGAACGCAGGAAGGCCCTCTCCGGGGCGGTACAGGCCCTCTCAGACCAAGGAGTGATTGTAGCAGTTCCCCCAGGAGAGAGGTTTCGAGGTTTTTACTCAAATCTTTTTGTGGTACCCAAAAAAGGGGAGGGATTTCGGCCCATCCTGGACCTGAAGGCCCTGAACAGGTATGCCAGGACGCAAAAGTTCCGGATGGAGTCTCTTCAGTCGGTTGTGGCCGCCCTTCACCAAGGGGAATTTTTGGCGTCGTTGGACATAAGGGATGCGTACCTCCATGTACCCATCCATCCGCGACATCAGCGTTTCCTGCGGTTCGCGGTAGGGGATCGCCATTTTCAATTTGTGGCTCTCCCTTTCGGCCTGACCTCCGCACCCGGGTCTTCACAAAGTTGCTAGCCCCGGTGTTGGCGTTGCTGCGTCAGAGAGGCATTGCTATAGTGGCATACCTGGACGATCTGCTCCTGTGAGCGGACTCTGCCTCGGCTCTGGAGGAGAATGTGAGTATCACAATGGCCTCCCTGCTGGACTTCGGCTGGTTACTAAACCTGAAGAAGTCGTCGTCTCCTTCCCACCGTTTGGAGTATCTGGGTCTCATTCTGGACACAGAACAGGCGAAGGTGTTCCTCCCTCCGAAAAAACTGCAGTGTCTACAGTCGGCAGTCCCCACCCTTCTGTCGCACCGTCGGTCTTCATTACGGTTCTGTATGAGGGTGCTGGGGCTCATGGTCTCGTCGTTCGAGGCGATACCCTTTGCCCAGAGTCACACTTGTTTTCTCCAACGAGCAATCCTGACTCAGTGGGACAAGTCCCATCGGTCGTTGGACCTTCCGATCCGGCTGAGCCCCCAGACCAGGGCGTCTCTGATCTGGTGGCTTCGGGACTCGGCCCTAACTCAGGGGAAGTCGTTCCTGCCTCTTCAGTGGATGATACTCACCACGGACGCCAGCCTAACGGGCTGGGGTGGAGTCCTGGGGCAGCTATCTGCTCAGGGCCGTTGGTCGGCCCAGGAGGCTCGCCTGCCCATCAATGTGCTGGAGCTGAGAGCAATCAGACTGTGTCTTTTTCATTGGACAATGAGATTGCAAGGCCGTCCGATCCGAATTCAATCGGACAATGCCACAGTGGTGGCGTATGTGAACCATCAGGGCGGCACAAGGAGTCCAGCGGCTGCAGCAGAGGCAGCTCTGATACTGCGATGGGCGGAACTTCACGTTCCGGCAATCTCAGCAGTTTACATTCCAGGCGTGGAGAACTGGCAGGCGGATTTTCTCAGTCGCCAGACGCTGGACCAGGGGGAGTGGTCCCTCCACCCGGAGGTGTTCAATCAGATTTGCCGCAGATGGGGGACGCAGGATGTGGATCTCATGGCGTCCCGGTTAAATGACAAAGTGAGAGCCTTTGTGTCCAGAACGAAGGATCCGTTGGCAGTGGCCACGGACGCTCTAGTGGCCCCCTGGAGCCCTTATCGTCTCCTGTACGCCTTCCCTCCGATAAAACTGCTCCTGAGATTGGTACGCAGAATAATGATGGAGGGGATACCAACAATTCTGGTGGCCCCAGATTGGCCCCGGCGCACCTGGTATGCCGACGTGGTGCAAATGGTGGCAGACGCCCCATGGCGGCTCCCGATGCGAGACGATCTTCTGTCTCAAGGACCCATATTGCACCCTGCTTTACCCTCGCTGGCTTTGACGGCTTGGCTATTGAGTCCCAGGTGCTGAGGGATAGGGGAGTCGCCGACTCCGTAATCCCTACTCTGTTAAAAGCTTGCAAATGCACTTCTCGTAAGATTTATCACCGCACCTGGAAGGCTTACATTGCTTGGTGCGAGGCGGAGGGCTATAACCCTCGCTCTTATGTCGTGTCCAGGGTCCTGACCTTTTTACAGCAGGGCCTGAATAAGAATTTGGCTTTGAGTACTCTCAAGGGTCAGATCTCGGCTTTAGCCATACTCTTTCAGAGACCTTTAGCTTTGCACTCTCTGATTCGTACCTTTGTACAAGGTGTGCAACATGTGGCGCCTCGGGTAAGATCTCCGATGGCTCTGTGGGATCTGAATCTGGTGCTTTCTGTTCTTCAGAAACCACCTTATGAGAAAATCAGGGAGATTTCCTTACAACTTCTGTCGTAGAAGGTGGCCTTCTTAGTCGCCATCACTTCTGCCAGACGGGTGTCGGAATTAGTTGCACTATCGTGCAAGTCTCCTTATTTGATATTGCATAGGGATAAGGCGGTCTTGCGACCCTCTCCTTCTTTTCTTCCGAAGGTAGTCTCTTCTTTTCACATCAATGAAGATATTGTCCTGCCTTCGTTGTGCCCTCGTCCATCGCACCCAAAGGAGTTTGAGTTGCATGCCTTGGACGTAGTGAGGGCCTTACGGGTGTACTTGGCTGTTACAGCTCCCTTTCGAAAAGCTGACACCTTGTTTGTTCTGCCAGAGGGCCCGCGTAAAGGATTGGCGGCCTCTTCGGCTACGATTTCTCATTGGATTAGAAAAACCGTGACTCATGCGTATTCTGTTTGGGGCAAGGTTCCCCCTTTTCCGGTCACAGCTCACTCTACCCGTGCGGTTAGTACTTCCTGGGCTTTCAGACACCAGGCATCGGTGTTCCAGGTGTGCAAAGCGGCCACTTGGGCCTCGGTTCACACTTTCACTAAGTTTTATAAAGTTGATGTGTTTGCATCTTCGGATGCTGCTTTTGGCCGCAAAGTTTTGCAGGCGGCGGTGTAGGCGCGACTGGCGCCTCCTCAGAGGTTCAGTTGGGTACAGTTGTTAGCGTTTACCCACCCCTCTTTTTTGACACAGCTTGGGGACGTCCCCACAAAGTCAATGAAGAGCTGCGTCTGTCAGTGAACGTAAGGAGAAAAAGGGATTTTATTAAAACTTACCGTAAAATCCTTTTCTCCGAGTTCACTAACAGACGCAGCACCCACCCCTCTGGGCTCTGTTTCTATACGGCTTGTGTACGAACTGAGGAGCTATGCTATGAGGGGGTTTGATGTAGGAAGAGAGGATGGCCCCCAGGGGAGGGGCCAGCTGTTTCTTTTCCCTGCCTAGTTAACTCCTAGTGGGACGAACATAAAACCCCACAAAGTCAATGAAGAGCTGCGTCTGTGAACTCGGAGAAAAGGATTTTACGGTAAGTTTTAATAAAATCCCTTTTTTTTCTAATTTTTTTTTTATTTATTTATGGAGCAAAAAATAAAAACCCCAGAGGCGATCAAATACCACCAACAGAAAGCTCTAATTATGGGAAAAGAATGTTAAAAATGTTGTCTGGGTACAGCGTCGTATGACCGCGCAATTGTCATTCAAAATGTCAGAGAGCTGAAAGCTGAAAATTGGCCTGGGCAGGAAGATGTATAAGTGCCCGGTATTGAAGTGGTTACGCTGATAAAACACAAACAATTCTGATTTCTCGTGTCTTTATGAACACACCCATTATGCAATCACAGAGATGGAGGAAAAAGTAAGTGAACTTTTGGAATTAATAGCTGGCTGAACCTCCTTTGGCAGCAATGACTTCAAGCAAGCGCTTTCGTTAGCTCTGGATCAGACCTGCACAATATTCAGGAGCCATTTTTTGACCATTCTTCTTTACAAAACTTCTTCCGCTCAGACACATTGGTGGGATGCCAGGTGTGAATGGCTCTCTTGAGATCATTCCACAGCATCTCTATGGGGTTAAGGTCTGGCTTCTGACTGGGTCACTCCGATAAGTGCATTTTCTTTTTCTGAAACCAGTCTGTGTTGGGTTTACTTCAATGCTTAAGGTCATTGCCCTGCTACATCACCCAAGTTTCAGCTGGCAGACAGCCACCCTGATACTATCATGTAGAATATTTTGGTAAACTTGTGAATTCATTTACAGCTCTATGATGGCAAGTGGTCCAGGTCCTGAGGAAGCAAAACAAGCCATAAGCATGATGTTCCCTCCACAATACTTCAATATTGGGATGATGTTTGTAAGCTATGCCCCTTTTTGTGCCATAGATATTGCTGAGTATTGTTCCTGAAGAATGCAACTTTTGTTTCATCAGTCCACAAAACATTTTTCCAGTAGTGTTGCAGTATGACAAAGTCCACTCCGGCAAATTTCAGGCATGCAGCAATGATATATTTTTTTTTTTTGGAGAGCAGTGGCTTTCTCTGTGATGTTCTGCCATGAGCACCTTGCCTGTTCAAAGACTTACCTATGGTAGAATCATGATTATTGATGTTTGCCAATTTTAGTGATGTCTTTAGCTATTTAAACAGAAAAAAACACTACACTAAAGGTAACAACATCACTATACAATTAAACAGTTAAAGTGTTACTAAACTCACAACAGTAAAATCAGTAAAGCATGCTTGTTATAATCACTGTGGAACCTAAGGGGTTAATCCTCCGCAAATATGTAAAAAGGCTGTTTGATCGGGTGTCTCTGATATTCCACTGTCCCCAATCCATCTCCTGTTAGAACAGAGCCCTGGGGGCACTCTGCACATCCTCAGTTTGGTGTGTATTGCTAGAATTTTAATTTTTCTTGGGAGGCTGCATGTGATCAGCACAGGTGTCCTGCAGCCTCATAGGACAGTCAGAGTAGAATGAAAACTCCTCCCACAAGCTTTAACTAGACACTGATAGAAGTCATAAGACTGTTCTATACTACTGATGAGAAAAGGTATTTAGCAGTTTATAGTTACTAAAATGGTTGCATTTACATGTTCTGTGTACTGTGGGAGACCAGATATAGTGAATTCAGGGTCATGGGTTAGTAACATTTTAAATAAAAAAAAGGAGCAGTCCTTAAAACTGGTGAAATAAATTCATAATGATATAATATTTACTATATAACCACTTCAGATCCGCGCTATTGCCAAAATACGGCTCCAGCGCGGATCTGAAATGCCGGGAGGACGTCCATGGACGTCCTCCACTGCGCATGCTCCAGCGCGCCCCCTGGCGGCGGCGCGCGCCGCACGCTGCGCGAGCGTGCCCGGGGGTCGGGCGGACTCGATGTCCGCCCGAGACCCGCCAATCACTTTTAGGAGCCTCAGAACGGGGAACCGTTCTGTGACGGGACAAGCAGATCTACTGATCCCTGTCACTGGGATCAGTTAGATCTGTTATGTCCCGGCCAGCCCTGCCCCCCCACAGTTAGAACACAGCCAGGGAACATATTTAATCCCTTCACTGCCCCCTGCAGGTTAACCCCTTCACTGCCAATGACATTTATACAGTAATCAGTGGACATTTAAATTTCTGATCGCTGTATAAATGTCATTGGTCACAAAAATGTGTCAAAAATGTCCGACATGTCCGCCCCAATATCGCAGTCCCGATAAAAATCGCAGATCGCCGGCATTACTAGTAAAAAAAAAAAAATAATAAAAACGCCAGAAATCAATTCCCAGTTTGTAGACGCGATAACTTTTGCGCAAACCAATCAATATACGCCGATTGCGATTTTTTTTTTTTTTACCAAAAATATGTAGAAGAATATATGTCGGCCAAAACTGATGAATAATTTTTTTAATGGATTTGTACTTTAGCAAAAAGTAAAAAATATTGTTCTTTTTTGCAAAATTGTCGCTCATTTTTTGTTTATAGCAGCGATCAGATATGACGCAGAGGGGATCAAATACCACCAAAAGAAAGCTCTATTTGTGGGAAAAAAAGGACGCAAATTTTGTTTGGGTACAACGTCGCACGACCGCGCAATTGTCATTCAAAATGTGACAGCGCTGAAAGCCAAAAATTGGTCTGGGCAGGAGGGGGGTTTAAGTGCCCGGTAAGGAAGGGGATAATATACAGTAAATAATATAAAATCATAATTATTGTGATTTTATTTTTAATACACTCACCAGCCACTTTATTAGGTACACCTTGCTAGTACCTGGTTGAACCCCCTTTTGCCTTCAGAACTGCCTTAAAGTGCAACTAAAGGCAACATACACATTTTAGTAAATCATAAAAATAACTGAAAGTTACACCTGATAATTAACATAATAACTGAAATGATTCTTTTCCTACCATATAGCTGCAATTGCAGTCTCTAATCCCCCCCCCCCCCACCAGTTCTCCATTGCTGTACATTACTAGTGACGGTGGGAGGAGTAAAGCAGAGCTAGCATGTCCTTTCCTTTCAGTGAACTAGCTTCTGTATCTCCCATAGAAAACTACATTTCCCAGAGTCCTCTGTCTTCTACCATGCTCAGTCTATTTTACATAACACACACCCATCTGCCAATCAACAGCTGGGTGTGTGCTATGTAAAACAGCACAAGTCAGTACAGGTTAGTTTGCACACAGATTTTTCTATTAATCTGTGTGCTTCTCTCTGCCTGCTCTCGTCTGGTAATTGGTAAACTGACCAAAGAAAAGCCAAGCTGGGAGCAGTGGGCGAGCAAAGGCGGGGCTTCATTGGCCGATTGGGGGCGGAGCCTCATTCTGAACCTCTGTGTAGAACGAAATGCCTGCGTTTTCCATGGACTACAGGAACACCTCCCCCAGTGATGTCAGGATGTTTCTTCAGAGAGGCAGCATGCAAAAGGAGAACACAGGCAATTAGAAAAACAGGAAGAAACGTTGTCTCTTCATTAAAGGGAGTGCACATGAGAGCTTTCAGCTGCAGGGGACAAGGTAGAGATCTCAAAATCCTAACTGTTTTTTCCAAAACAACCATGGGATGTTTAACAGACTGTATAGGTACATTTTCATTTGACCATAGTTCTAAAATTCTTTGTCACATAGATTCAACAAGGTGTTGGAAACATTCCTCAGAGATTTTGGTCCATATTGACATGATAGCATCACGCATTAGCTGCAGATTTGTCTGCTGCACATCCCAAAGGTTCTCTGTTGGATGAGATTTGGTGACTGTGGAGGCCATTGGAGTAGAGTGACCTCATTGTCGTATTCAAGAAACCAGTGGTGAGATGATTTGAGCTCTATGACATGGTACATTATCCTGCTGGATAATACCAGGTAGGTACTCAGGTAGGCCGTGGCATTTAAATGATGCTCAATTGGTACTAAGGGGCCCAAAGTGTGCCAAGAAAATATCCCCCACACCATTACACCACCACCAGCCTGAATTGTTGATACAAGGCAGGATGGATCCATGCTTTTATGTTTACACCAAATTCTGACCCTACCATCTGAATGTCGCAGATTACATTTTTTCCAATCTTCTATTGCCCAATTTTGGTGAGCCTGTGCAAATTGTAGCCTCAGTTTCCTGTTCTTAGCTGTCAGGAGTGGCAACCGGAGTGGTCTTCTGCCGCTGTAGCACATCTGCTTCAAGGTTCGATGTGTTGTGTGTTCAGAGATGGTATTCTGCATCGTCCATCGTTCTGTTGTAACGAGTGGTTATTTGAGTTACTGTTGCCTTTCTGTCATCTCGAACCAGTCTGCCAATTTTCCTCTGACATCATCAAGGCATTTTTGTCCACACAACTGCCGCTCATTGGATGTTTCCTCTCTTGTGCCATTTTCTGTAAACCTTAGAGATGGTTCTGTGTGAAAATCCCAGATCATCAGTTTTTGAAATACTCAGCCCAGCCCCTCTGGCAACATTCAAAGTCACTTAAATCTCCTTTCCGATGCTCGTTTTGAATTTCAGCAAGCCGTCTTCACCAGGTCCAGATGCCTATATGCATTATGTTGCTGCCATGTGATTGGCTGATTAGCAGTTTATGTTACCAAGCAATTGAACAGGTGTACTTAATAAAGTGGCTGGTGAATGTATTTCACCTGTTTTAAGTACTGCACTTTTTTATTTAAGCCTTTAGCTATTACTCATAGGATTTTACGTTGTACATTGGGAGTCATCTTGGCTTGGCACCCACTTCTAGGAAGAGTAGCCACAGTACTAAACTGACTCCATTGATAGACAGTTTGTCTAAATGTTGACTAAGGGATTCCTATACACTTTGACATTGCTTTGTATCCCTTTTCAGCCTTATGCAGATCAATTACTCTTGATCGTATGTCTTCAGAGAGCTCCTCTTTGCAAGGCATACTTCAGCAATCTGAAAATGTTTGAGTGTCTTTTATCAATTAAAGTAGATATAAACAACACCTTCCTACTCATTTTATTGTATTCCATGTCTGCAAACTACTGACCCCAATTGGCTTTTGTCGAAGTAATTAGTCTTGGGTTCACTTACTTTTTTCCTCCAGTACTGTGAATGCTTAATGGGTGTGTTCGATAAAGACACAATAAATTAGAATTGTTTGTGTGTTATCAGCTTAACCGCTTCCACACCGCGCGCAGTATATTTATGACATTTATACAGTAATCAGTGGATATTTAAATTTCTGATAGCTGTATAAATGCCATTGGTTCCAAAAAAGTGTCAAAATGGTCCGACATGTCCACTGCAATATCGCAGTACTGCTAAAAATCGCAGATCGCCGCCATTACTAGTAAAAAATAAAAAAACAATAAAAACCCCAGAAATTAATTCTCATCCGTAAACGCGGCCACTTTTGCGCAAACAAATCAATAAACGCAGATTCTGTTTTGTTTTTTTTACCAAAAATATGAGGAAGAATATAAATCAGCCAAAACCGATGAAAACAATGTTTTTTTATATATAATGTGTGTTGGTGGCGCTAAACTGAATGTATGAAAAAGACCAAATGACGGCAGATTATGATATTATATCGATCATAGGGTGCAATAAATAGTGATCACTCAAATGAGACAGTGATATAAGATAAAATAGATAAAATGCATAGGTATAAATTACTGAAAAAATATGCTTTCATACATAATATTAATAAAAATCTTAATAAAGTGACAAAGTGTCCATAAAGTGTGACAAGAATCCGGTGTGCTATATCCAAATAGTGAATCTTCAGATAAAATCGGTGACTCTCTGTGATGGGTATTCAATGTGATAAGAAGGGCTCTAACTTTGGTCAGTGTGGAGGCTTACCAGAATTCAGGTGTAAGAGCGCCTTTGAGATCTATTAGGACCCTCCGGCCCGTGACGTCAGCGGTGGAAGAAGGGGGGGATCTCCTGCCTGGATCGCGTCACACAGCCTGGTCGTCCTCCACTGGTGGATCTGGTTCCTTTCCTGGTGTCCCTGGATTGCTCCTGGTTGGTTGGTCCCGGGATGAAATGGCCACGATTCACCTTAAGGGGCTGGTGTCCACAGGTGTAGAGGGGGGAGGGAGGGAGGTGGAGGGAAGTTTGGGGCAGTGATGAAGGTCCTCGGGTATCACCGTCAGTTATGTAGAAAGAAAAAAAAAGGGTACTCGCCATAGTGTGAAAGCCCACTGGTATAGTGGTTTTATTGAGAAAATAACTGACAATAATTAAAAACATAAAGTTCCAACAAGCTTGTAGGTATAAAAGTCCAATATGTAAAAACGCAGCAAACAATAAGTCAGAAGCGCCCGACGCGATTCGTGTAAAAGACACGTCGTCTGGGGGCATATATTTTTTTTGGATTTGTATTTTAGCAAAAAGTAAGAAAAACTTTTTTTTTTTTTTGCAAAATTGTCGCTCTTTTTTTGTTTCTAGCGGTGATCAGAAGTGACGTAGAGGTGATCAAATACCACCAAAAGAAATCTCTATTTGTGTGAAAAAAAGGACGCAAATTTAGTTTGGGTACAACGTCGCATGACCGCGCAATAGTCAGTTAAAGCGACGCAGTGCCGAATTGCAAAAAGTGCTCTGGTCCTAATGTGGGAAATCCTTCCGGGGCTGAAGTGGTTAAGCACATTGTGTTTGTCTTTTATTGTGATGTAGATGAAAAACAGATCACATTTTATGGCATATATATATATATATATATATATATACATACATATACATACACAGTATTTATACAGAAAACTAGTGTGAGGCACTGGTGGGAAAGATTGTGAATGGTATGTACAGTATTTGTCACCTAGGTTCCTCACGTACACATGGTCAAGTGCTTAAAGCGGTTGTCTACCCTGTGAAAAAAAAAACCTGCAAGACAATAGCATAATGAGCTAGTATGCTAGCTCATTATGAATTACTCACCTTGAAACGAAGATCCGACCGGGCTGCTCGGTCCCCTCTGAGGGAGCGGACATCTTCCCTCCGATCTTGCTTCTGGGTACACAGCTCCGTCGCTGTGACTGGCATGCGCGCAGGAACCCGTCTTTCCGGCAAGGTCCGGACATACACGGCGCATGCGCAGTGACGCCGCAGCTGCTTGGAGGGGGAATTGGGAGATATTCATTTTACCTACAGGTAAGCCTTATTATAGGCTTACCTGTAGGTAAAAATGCCCCTAAAGGGTAGACAACCGCTTTAAAGTTTATGGCTGATATGGAGAAAACTTTTTGTTTTGGGAAATTTTAAGGCCTCATGTACACTGCTGCTCCTAAATGTGAGTTAAGAAGCTTTTGGCATTTTTTTTTTTGCACACATAGGCTTTTATCTGAGTTTAGGGGCAGTTAAACGCACCTCTCCTGAATACAGAAGAATCACGTTCAGGATAGGAATGGTTTGGCAAAAATGAAAACCGTGGCAAAAACACGGTACTGTTTTTTTGCAGTGTGTAGCTTTTTTCTGCTGCTAGGAGAGTTACATATAGGGGTGGTCAGTAGGGTTGCCACATCATCCCTTTAATCCAGGACACATATGAATTACACAGGTTGTTCTGAGGCTAATATAATGCAGATAAGGCACCAAGTGAGTTTAATTACCACCTTAATCAGCCACAGAACCTGTGTAATCGATATGTGTCCTGGATTAAAGGGATGATGTGGCAACCCTACTGTGCAGTGTACATGTAGCCTTAATAAGTTCTGGAGCCCAGAGGTGTTTGGCAGGATAACGCCATCTTCTCAAAGGACCACATCTTATCTGGTAGCCAGACCTAGTGTCATCTATGTACAGGATTTTTGTGCCTAGTGATGCTCAGGGCTGTCCCTTTACAACTAGGAGCTTGAATGCTCTTAAAGAGACAAATTCCTATTTTTCAACAAAATGGAGGAGCTTGTACGACCGCTCATTTTGGCAAATGCCAACCAGCAAAAATGCAAACCACTTAACCACTGCCCAGCAAATGCAGCTACTGACTGTAGCCCACCAGGCCTACTTAATGTGACGGCAAGTAAAACAGCAATTACAGGCCATGCTAAGGAGATGGTTGAGCAGGAGCCGACCTTTACACCTCAACAGCTGGTGCAAAGAGCTTTAGGGAAATTGTCCCTGGTGGATGATGTTAGTCTACCTTGGAATCTTTGAGATAATCACTGAAAGTAAGAAGCTAACAGAGGAGCAGTGGGCTGAGGGGGACTCACCACATCAAGGAATATCTTAAACTCAATGGAGAAATCCTAGCTGGGCTCTGGATTACTATTGAATATATCTGTGCACTCGCGCCAAACGGATTGGGGTGTGGTAATTAATATATAATTAATTGTGTGACCTGCTGCTGTGTAAGGTTACTCAAAGAATCAATGAAGTGAAAAAACAGACAAACCAGCGCTGGTATACCGCTATTACCCTTAAATATATACTTTTATTGGGTAACCAAATTATGCAGTGAAAAAAATAGTGAAAAAATGCAGTAAAAAAAATACTAATATTAATAAATAATACTTAGATGGTCCATAGACACTGATCAACAAAAGATTTCCAGCATGTCCCTGATCATATAATCAAGTTCTGTAGAGCATGGATGACCACACAACACCCATTGTTGCAGGAATAGGTTCATCTCCAGCCTCTAGTTCACAGACTTCTTGGATATATCAGAAATACAAAATTGATATTAACCCATGCACAAATTTTAAAATAGGAAAATAGTTATGTATGGGTTACACTAGATCAGGTTTTCTCAACCTTTTCAACATAGAGGAACCCTTGAAATAACTTTCTGGTCTCAGGGAACCCCTGCTAAAAATTATTATATAGTATCTCACAAAAGTGAGGATATTCCTCACATTTTTGTAAATATTTTATTCTATCTTTTCATGTGACAACACTGAGGAGATGGCACTTTGCTACAATGTAAAGTAGTGAGTGTACAGCTTGTATAACAGTGTAAATTTGCTGTCCCCTCAAAATAACTCAACACACAGCCATTCATTTCTAAACCGCTGGCAAAAAAAGTGAGTACACCCCTAAGTGAAAATGTCCAAATTAGGCCCAAAGTGTCAATATTTTGTGTGGCCACCATTATTTTTCAGCACTGCCTTAACCCTCTTGGGCATGGAGTTCACCAGAGCTTCACAGGTTGTCACTGTAGTCCTCTTCCACTCCCCCATTACGACATCACGGAGCTGGTGCATGTTAGAGACCTTGAGCTCTACCACCTTCCGTTTGAGGATGCTCCACAGATGCTCAATAGGGTTTAGGTCTGGAGACATGCTTGGCCAGTCCATCACCTTTACCCTCAGCTTCTTCAGCAAGGCAGTGGTCTTCTTGGAGATGTGTTTGGGGTCATTATCATGTGTGAATACTGCCCTGTGGCCCAGTCTCCGAAGGGAGGGGATCATGCTCTGCTTCAGTATGTCACAGTACATGTTGGCATTCATGGTTCCCTCAATGAACTGTAGCTCCCCAGTGCCGGCAGCCCCAGAGCATGTCACTCCCACCACCATGCTTGATTGTAGGCAAGACACACTTGTCTTTGTACTCTTCACCAGGTTGCCGCCACACACGCTTGACATCATCTGAACCAAATAATTGTATCTTGGTCTCATCAGACCACAGGACATGGTTCCAGTAATCCATGCCTTTAGCCTGCTTGTCTTCAGCAAACGGTTTGCGGGCTTTCTTGTGCATCATCTTTAGAAGAGGCTTCCTTCTGGGATGACAGCCATGCAGACCAATTTGATGCAGTGTGCGACGTATTGTCTGAGTGCTGACATACTGACCCCCTACCCCTTCAACCTCTGCAGCAAAGCTGGCAACACTCATACGTCTTATTCCCATAGACAACCTCTGGATATGACGCTGAGCACTTTCACTCAACTTCTTTGGTCGACCATGGCGAGGCCTGTTCTGCGTGGAACATGTCCTGTTAAACCGCTGTATGGTCTTGGCCACAGTGCTGCAGCTCAGTTTCAGGGGTCTTGGAAATCTTCTTATAGCCTAGGCCATCTTTATGTAGAGCAACATTTTTTTTTCAGATCCTCAGAGAGTTCTTTGCCATGGGGTGCCATGTTGAACCTCCAGTGACCAGTATGAGAGAGTAAGATGGATAACACCAAATTTAACACACCTGCTCCCCATTCACACCCGAGACCTTGTAACACTAACGAGTCACATGACACCTGGGAGGGAAAATGGTTAATTGGGCCCAATTTGGACATTTTCACTTATGGGTGTACTCATTTTTGTTGCCAGCGGTTTTGACATTAATGGCTGTGTGCTGAGTTATTTTGAGGGGAAAGCAAATTTACACCGTTATACATTGTAGCAAAGTGTCATTTCTTCAGTGTTGCCACATGAAAAGATAGAATAAAATATTTACAAAAATGTGAGGGGTGTACTCACTTTTGTGAGATACTGTATCTACAACTCATGATATTAGTGGGACAGTAGGAAGAATGCTCCTTACGCTTGTAGTCATTGGGAAGAATTAACCCCTTACAGATAGCTAAAAAGATCAATGGGGCCAATGGGAACTTATTTGAGAGGCAGAAATTGCTCATTGCTCAAGGAACCCCTAGCAATCTCAGAAGGAACCCTAGGGTTCCATGAAACCCTGGTTGAGAAACACTGCACTAGATGTACAAGCCTTGTACTCTTCCATCCCTCATCATATGGCCCTTGGTCAAATAAGGATTGTTTTCAAAAGTATAGTGCTGTCACCTATTAACTCTGGGAATAGCCAATATTATCTGTGGCACGCCTACTTACACATAATTATTTATTTTTTCACATAGTCTGTTATCTTCAACTCTGCAGGTCTTCTATGGGAGCCAAATTTTCTCCTTCCCTGGCCAATTTATATATGAGATCCTGGGAAGATATATATATATATTTAAAAGCTGTATTTTATTGATTTTCGAAACACAGGGAAATCCACTTTGCTCCACAGGTGCACTTGGAAGTGCAGTCGCTGTAGATCTGAGGGGAAGCTCTGCTGATTTTATCATCCAATCATGTACAAGCAAAAATGCTATTTTTTATTGTCCTTGAATGTCTGCCTCGAATCTACAGCGACTGCACTTCCAAGTGCACTTGTGGAGCACTAGCAGTGCACTTGTGGAGCAAAGTGGATTTGCCTTTAGTAAATCAACCCCAAGGACTACATTAGAAGCATAGTACAGATAATATTCAGTATTAGTGTACCAATAACTCATCAATATATAAAAAGACAATTCTATTTTGCAAATTATTGTAATAGATTAAATCTTTTGATAATTCCCAAACAGCTCTAAACTGAACAAAAATGTAAACAGCTAAGCACTTGCACATATATTAATGCACATTAGAAACTTGAAGACAAAAATTTCATTACTCAGGTACCGCATAGAAAGAAGGTTTCTAAGCCTCATTGAAGCGTATTAAATCCACTACACTGCCCATACGACGTGAGTACAACTTGAGAAGATACTTTTGTCTTCTTAGGCCTCATACACACAGACGTTTTTTGACGCCGGTGTTTTCTGGCGTCTTTTGCAGCTCTCCATGTTAGTCAATGGCCCCATAAAAACATCGGCGTTTTTGAGCTGTAGATGGCGTCGGCGTTACTGAGCTGAAAGTAGAACCCACGGCCATCGCGTTCTGAGGCTGTAACGTTTTGGCATTTTTTGACGCCGACACGGCAAAACGTCAACAAACGCCAACTAATATTGTACCGGCGTTTTCCGGCGTTTTTTGACGCCGACGTTTTTAGGTTGAAAAATAGCAGAGGGATGATTTTTTTCTAAAAACGCCTATTGACGCCGACGCATAACGCCGAAAACCGCAGATTTTTTTTCCTTGACGTCGGGCCCGACGTTTTGTTTATTTTTAAAGACACGCTCGTGTGTATGAGACCTTAGGATGTAATCCCCTTTTGAATTTCAATCAGTGTATGGCCACTCAGAAGGTTTTTTTTCATCTTAATGTAGAGAATGCATTAAGATAAAAAACCTTCTGCCTTTAGAACCACTTTAAAGTATCTGGTTATTAGCCACCTGAAGTTCACAGAAAACCCATTTCAATAGAGGTACATAAAATGTTATCCACCAGGCCTCATCAGTTCAACAAGGGGGCCCGAGCAGCTGTCAAGCAGAAGGCATGGGA
>BLSH010490079.1:1110770-1121056 GCA_018402905.1 Glandirana rugosa
TTGTTTGGCGCCATTGCTCGACAATGGCGCCAAGAGGGACAGTGTGTGACTAGCACACACTGTCCCTCTGTGTGTGACAGGGAGAACCGCGGTAACAGCTCGTTACCGCGGTTTGTTTACATCACATGACCGGCTGTGATTGACGCAGCCGGTCACGTGGTAAAGAGCCAAATCTATTGGCTCTTTACACAGATCGGAGCTGGGCTTTGTCCGAGGGACAAGCCTGAGCTCCGATCGCCGCGCTGCGCGCCCCCAGGGGCGCGCACGAGCGGCGTGCACGTGAGGCTCGTTTGTGACCGGCTGTGATTGGACACAGCCGGTCACGGGGTAAAGAGCCAATTTTATTGGCTCTTTACCCCGATCTGGGGGGGACACAACCCCCCGGCAGACGAGCGATCTGCGATCGCCGCTGTGCGGGCCCCTGGGGGCCCGCAGTAGCGGCGAGAAGCGGAGGACGTCATATGACGTCCTCCCGGATCGACGGCCAGTCCCTGCCGACGTCATTTTACAATACGTCGGTAGGGAACTGGTTAAAGCCGGATTTGGATGCAAAAAGATTTCCCAAGCTTTAAACATCCCAAGGAGCACTGTGCAAGCGATAATATTGAAATGGAAGGAGTATCAGACCACTGCAAATCTACCAAGACCTGGCCGTCCCTCTAAACTTTCAGCTCATACAAGGAGAAGACTGATCAGAGATGCAGCCAAGAGGCCCATTATCACTCTGGATGAACTGCAGAGATCTACAGCTGAGGTGGGAGACTCTGTCCATAGGACAACAATCAATGGTATACTGCACAAATCTGGCCTTTATGGAAGAGTGGCAAGAAGAAAGCCATTTCTTAAATATATCAATAAAAAGTGTTGTTTAAAGTTTGCCACAAACCACCTGGGAGACACACCAAACATGTGGAAGAAGGTGCTCTGGTCAGATGAAACCAAAATCAAACTTTTTGGCAACAATGCAAAACGTTATGTTTGACGTA
The DNA here is from genome assembly GCA_018402905.1 of Glandirana rugosa. Classification (NCBI taxonomy): domain Eukaryota; kingdom Metazoa; phylum Chordata; class Amphibia; order Anura; family Ranidae; genus Glandirana; species Glandirana rugosa. The sequence goes on from BLSH010490079.1 coordinate 1,111,757, forward strand.
AAAGCAACACAGCTCATCACCCTGAACACACCATCCCCACTGTGAAACATGGTGGTGGCAGCATCATGGTTTGGGCCTGCTTTTCTTCAGCAGGGACAGGGAAGATGGTTAAAATTGATGGGAAGATGGATGGAGCCAAATACAGGACCATTCTGGAAGGAAACCTGAAGGAGTCTGCAAAAGACCTGAGACTGGGACAGAGATTTCTCTTCCAACAAGACAATGATCCAAAACATAAAGCAAAATCTACAATGGAATGGTTCACAAATAAACATATCCAGGTGTTAGAATGGCCAAGTCAAAGTCCAGACCTGAATCCAATCGAGAATCTGTGGAAAGAACTGAAAACTGCTGTTCACAAACGCTCTCCATTCAACCTCACTGAGCTCGAGCTGTTTTGCAAGGAGGAATGGGCACAAATTTCAGTCTCTCGATGTGCAAAACTGATAGAGACTTCCCCAAGCGACTTACAGCTGTAATCGCAGCAAAAGGTGGCGCTACAAAGTATTAACTTAAGGGGGCTGAATAATTTTGCACGCCCAATTTTTCAGTTTTTTATTTGTTAAAAAAAGTTTGAAATATCCAATAAATTTCCTTCCACTTCATGATTGTGTCCCGCTTGTTTTTGATTCTTCACAAAAAAATTACAGTTTTATATCTTTATGTTTGAAGCCTGAAATGTGGCAAAAGGTCGCAAAGTTCAAGGGGGCCAAATACTTTCGCAAGGCACTGTACATAGGCGTGCACACATGGGGTGCCACTTGTGCCTGGGCACACCCTAATAACCCTGTACGGTGCAGATTCCCCCTGCTGCCTGGTTGAAGAGAAAGGGACTGGGGAATCTCTTTCCTTTGTCTCTTTTTCTGTCTTGAAAATAAAACATCAGGGGTCTGTTTAGACCCCTGACATTTCACCAAAGCTCCCAACGAGACTCCTAAAAAAAAAAAAAAATAATAAACTACTGTCCTACTGACCTGTCCAGTGCTCTACTGCTATATATATATATATATATACATAACCAAAAGTATTGTGACACCTGCCTTTACATGCACATGAACTTTAATGGCATCCCAGTCTTAGTCCGTAGGGTTCAATATTGAGTTGGCTCATCCTTTTGGAGCTATAACAGCTACAACTCTTCTGGGAAGGCTGTCCATAAGGCTTAGAAGTGTGTCTATGTGAATGTTTGACCATTCTTATAGAAGCTCATTTGTGAGGTCAGGCACTGATGTAGATGAGAAGGCCTGGCTCGCAGTCTCCACTTTAGTTCATCCCAAATGTGTTCTATTGGGTTGAGGTCAGGACTCAGTCAAGTTCCTCCACCTCAAACTCGCTCATCCATGTCTTTATGGACCTTGCTTAGTGCATTGGTGCGCAGTCATGTTGGAACAGGAAGGGGCCATCCCCAAACTGTTCCCACAAAGTTAGGAGCATGAAATTGTTCAAAATGTCTTGGTATGCTGATGCCTTAAGAGTTATAGGAGCACTCCTTGGCTCCTGTCAAGGACTTAAAGCGGTATTAATTCCAAAACCTAAAATGTAATGTATTGCATATTACCAATTATTAGATGTGGTGGCTGCATCAGTTTTTTCTTTGGCTTTTTTTCCCTCTGTTTTCACCTGGTGATCTGGCCAGTAACACACCTCCTGTATTAGTGAGACACAACTATATTGAGAAATGAGTACAACAGACAGCAGCATTGTCAGTCTGGGGGAGTAGTGTTATATGCATTAGCAGATTTTGATACACTGACAAATTGAAAGTTGTAAAGCTTCTTTTTTTTCCAAACTAAAAAAGAGGTTTATTCTTACCTGCACAGAGCAGCCCCGAATCTCCTCTTCTCTGGTCCCCCGCTGGTGGGCCTATCTCCTCCCCTACGCTCAGTGCCCCCATAGAAAGCACTCATGCAGGCTCATTTTAGAGTTTTGCTGTCTGCATATATTGACTCCCTCGTCGATGGATTTAATTGACAGCAGCGGGAGCCTCAGCAATGCCAGTGGAGGCAGGAAGTGAGGGGAGAGAAGAGCTGCAGGCTTGCACGGTACTGGAACGAATGAGAGCTCAAGTAAGTAAGGGGGGGATGCTGATGCCTAATATTTTTTACTCTAATGCAAAAGAATGAATTTAGAACCACTTGAAGCCAAACTCCAGCTAACACTTTATTAACAGTTACAGCAAACATTGTTTTGCTTCTGGGATAAAGGTTTTGAATAAATAAAAGCTGATCATTTAAATTGCCTTGGTCAAAGTTAAATGATTTGTCTCATCAATGTAACTGATACATTCTGCTGGAGAGCTTGTGCTTTTGAAATACAACAGACTTGCTGGCTGGATCAACAGATGCAAAGAAAAGAAAGAAAGCCTAAAAAAGAAAACGAATACAGCCATCACATCTAAGAATTGGTAAGCTGCAATATAATAAATGTTTGCTTTTGGGTTTAATACTGCTTTCAACATGCTCCTAAAGCTGAAGTTTCATTGTGTTGTAAAAAAATAGATCTTCTAATTGTATGTGGGAACTGGACAATTACCACGTTCATTACTCACCCACTGATGGGGTATAATAACAGAAGATCGACTCATGTATAGATATTTTGTGTTCGATTAATTTGGGGGTTTTTTTGTGCTGTTGGCAATGAATGACAATACTTGTTACAAAGTGATCATGTTATTAGTGTACATGGAGAAGTGGAGTTCTGTTGATTTTAGAAAAGTAATAAAGACTAGTTTAGGTGGTTTGCATTCCGCATATCACAGCAGTTATTAGGATTCCTTAGCTTGGAGGAGGATAGAAGTAAAGCGTAACCTCAGTAAATATGAATGGCTCCGTGTGCACAACTTTGCCATTCCTGGATGTGGCAGACTGAGGTGAGTAAAGAGCCCGTGCCTATTTTGTCTTTGCATTCTACAAATGGATTATTTGTATACAGATGGCTTGTTGGGTGCATGGGTGTAAACTAGTGTTCACTGCTAGGTATGTGCCCTCTGAAATGAATATGCTTACACATTATTATTATTATTATACAGGATTTATATAGCGCCAACAGTTTGCTCAGCGCTTTACAACATGGGGGCAGACAGTACAGTTACAATGCAAATCAATACAGGAGGAATCAGAGGGCCCTGCTCGTTAGAGCTTACAATCTAGATGTAAACAAGGAAACTCAGCTTACTACTATCAGCATGTGATTTAATTTCATGTAATGTTATATAGGTGATTTATGTTTGTCTAATTCTGATAGCAGCTTCTAAGGTGCACTCCTATTTACTGTATGAGAAATGGGAAATTAAAAGGCAGAAAACAGAATGTCAAGCACTTTGCCTCCTAAGTTCTATCAAAGTATTTGCACTTTGAGAGGTCAACAGTTCTTTGTTATGGCAAGATGATCCCCATGTTATAGTGTAATTTTAATATATACTATTATTTTTTGTATTATATTTGTATGCATTCACATCCACCATACATGTAAAATGTTTAGCCACATACAAGTGTTATTTCAGAAAAACAAAAGCATTGATATTGGTGTTCTGTTCACACATATTGTATGTACTGTATGCATAAGGGGTGTCCAACCTGCGACCCAGGATGGCTATGAATGCAGCCCAACACAAAGTCTTAAACTTACGTAAAAATGTTGAATTTTTTGGGGGGAATTTTCTGCAAAAATGCATTTACACTTAGTGAGCACATGCTGCCGATGGATATTTGGCTGTGTTTCTCTACTGGACTTTTGTACGTTTTATCTTGCCAAAGATAAATCTCCCATTCTTCACAATCAGGCCTTATTCGTGTCATCAGTTTTTCGGCAGCACCTATATTTGTGAACAACTATTTGCAAGGATGAAGCACATGAAGGGCAAAATTAGAACTAAAATACCTGATGAGAACCTTGTGTATTCATTGAGAATTGCTACTGTATCCATCGAACCAGATATTGTTGTGAACTGCTCTGTACACACGATACAACGGTCGTATGAGCGCTTGTTGGTACGACCAAGTTTTCTAGTCTGCTCATACAACTCCCCTTGTACGACCGTCGTATGTCGGCTGTTCTACGAACGATCGATTTCGCATACCACGGTCGTTCATACGACCTGTTACATACGATCGTCGTCCCATGTGTACGAGGCTTTAGTTGATCAAAAACAGTGTCAAATATTGCACTAGTTTTATGTTACCTCTTACTTTTATAATAAAAAATATTACAAAAAGTTTTATTCCTCAGATAGGTACATCTGTATCTATATCCGTGATCATTAACTTGTGATCTGCTTAGGTTTTTCTGCTCATCAGCAATCCTTATTGTTCGTGTATTTTATGTGTGGCCCAAGACAATTCCTCTTCGTCCAATGTGGCCCAAGAAGGTCAAAAGTTGGACACCCTTGGTATATCTTTTAAAGAAAAGAGAAAAGCACATCTAATAAACATCTCTGTGTAAAAGTGCTTCCATCTCTGTGTAAAGGTTCCACCTTTAATCCAGGCCCAAGGAGGGATTGACATGCTTTCTCTGCACAACAGACCAGTGCTGTTTTGGTACTGGTGATACAACTCATGGGAAAGTCCAGAGAACTCTCCCTGCAAAAGGAATGCTCTTTTGGGATGCCACTAATACCTTCCTACCGAGAATGCTCATTGATTGGCTGCCTCTGGCTTCAGCACCTTCTAAATCAGTGATCTGGAACAAGCATGCAGATTAGAAAGTTGGAATAAAGGTAAAATCCCTGTTCTGGCTACTAGATCAGTAACCTAGAAAGTACGGAAGCCATCGGATTAGCACAACAGCCAGGCACCTGCCATTTTCTGAAGGAAAACTCAACACTGTTCGCCTTCATCTTCTACAGGTTTTCATTTTCATTCCAAGCTGACATTTCAGTTATTGTGTGCAAGTAGAATACTCAACTCTGTATAAATAACTTAACAACTAGATTTTCCTGTAAATAGTATGAAAAACAAATAAAAATAAAATGAACGTGTGTGTATGTGTAGCCTAATTAATACTCTAAATTATATATATATACATCTATATATCATATGTATCTCACAAAAGTGAGTACACCCCTCAGATTTTTGTAAATATATTTATTATATCTTTTCATGTGACAACACTGAAGAAACAACACTTTGCTACAATGTAAAGTAGTGGGTGTACAGCTTGTATAACAGTGCAAATTTGCTGCCTCCTCAAAATAACTCAACACACAGCCATTGATGTCTAAACCGCTGGCAACAAAAGTGAGTACACCCCTAAGTCAAAATGTCCAAATTGGGCCCAATTAGCCATTTTCCCTCCCAGGTGTCATGTGACTCGTTAGTGTTACAAGGTCTCAGGTGTGAATGGGGAGTAGGTGTGTTAAATTTGGTGTTATTGCTCTCACTCTCTCATACTGGTCACTGGAAGTTCAACATGGCACTTCATGGCAAAGAACTCTCTGAGGATTTGAAAAAAAGAATTGTTGCTCTACATAAAGATGCCCTAGGCTATAAAAAGATTGCCAAGACCCTGAAACTGAGCTGCAGCATGGCGGCCAAGATCATACAGCGGTTTAGCAGGTGAGGTTCCACTCAAAACAGGCTTCACCATGGTCGACCAAGGGAGTTGAGTGCACGTGGTCAGCGTCATATCCAGTGGCTGTCTTTGGGAAAGAGATGTATGAGCGCCACCAGCATTGCTGCAGAGGTTGAAGGGGTGGGGGTCAGTCTGTCAGTGCTCAGACTATACGCCGCAAACTGCATCAAATTGGTCTGCGTCCCAGAAGGAAGCCTCTTCTAAAGATGATGCACAAGAAAGCCCGCAAACAGTTTGCTGAAGACAAGCAGACTAAGGACATGGATTATTGGAACCTTCTCCTGTGGTCTGATGAAACCAAGATAAAATTATTTGGTTCAGATGGTGTCAAGCGTGTGTGGCAGCAACCAGGTGAGGAGTACAAAGACAAGGGTGTCTTGCCTACAGTCAAGCATGGTGGTGGGAGTGTCATGGTCTGGGGCTGTATGAGTGTTGTTGGCACTGGGGAGCTACAGTTCATTGAGGGAACCATGAATGCCAACATGTACTGTGACATACTGAAGCAGAGCATGATCCCCTCCCGTCGGAGACTGGGTGCAGGGCAGTAATCCAACATGATAATGACTCCAAACACACCTCCAAGACAACCACTGCCTTGCTAAAGAAGCTGAGGGTAAAGGTGATGGACTGGCCAAGCATGTCTCCAGACCTAAACCCTATTGAGCATCTGTGGGTCATCCTCAAACGGAAGGTGGCGGAGTGCAAGGTCTTTAACATCCACCAGCTCTGGGATGTGGTCATGGAGGAGTGGAAGAGGACTCCAGTGGCAACCTGTGAAGCTCTGGTGAACTCCCCCAAGAGGGTTAAAGCGGAGTTCCACCCTAAAGTGGAACTTCCGCTGGTTGGATTCCTCCCCCCCTCAGGTGTCACATTTGGCACCTTTCGGGGGGGAGGGGGAAGAGGACACCTGTCTTTAGACAGGTGTCCTTTTCCACACTTCCGGGAGCTCTGGCCGGCGGACGCGGCCGCTGACGTCAGAAGCCCGGCTCCCTCCTCCCTGCTCGCTCTGCTACTGGCCGCCTGGCCAGTAGCAGAGCGCGGCAGAGCTCGCGCATGCGCAGTAAGGTGCTCGGCGTGAAGCTGTACTGCTTACACGTCCGGGTTCGCTTACACGTCCGGGTTCCCTTACCCGCGATGGAGGCGGCTGCACCCGTCCCCCGATCCGAAGATCGGCGGCGGGTGCCGACATCGCTGGACTCCAGGACAGGTAAGTGTCCTAATATTAAAAGTCAGCAGCTACTGTATGTGTAGCTGCTGACTTTTAATTTTTTTTTTTAGCCCTTGGACCTCCTCTTTAAGGCAGTGCTGGAAAATAATGCTGGCCACACAAAATATTGACACTTTGGGCCCAATTTGGACATTTTCGCTTAGGGGTGTACTCACTTTTGTTGCCAGCGGTATAGACATTAATGGCTGTGTGTTGAGTTACTTTGAGGGGACAGCTGTACACTCACTACTTTACATTGTAGCAAAGTGTCATTTCTTCAGTGTTGTCACATGAAAAAATATAATAAAATATTTACAAAAAATATGAGAGGTGTACTCACTTTTGTGAGATACTGTATATACTCACACAGAAATGTACTATTTATTTTTATATACACTTACCATATAGGTTTCTTTTCTTTTTCCTAGGATGGATAGTCGCAGGTGGATGGACGTGGATGGTTCCTGGGTGTACAGCACAAACCCCAGGAGGCAGACAGACAATCACCTGAGATATAACACTTTACCTGGCAGAAACAATGATGCATACAGAGGAGTCCCAGAAATGTCGAGAAGGCCAGCAGATAGCAGAGGAAAATATGGCACCATACCCGGCAGGTGAGTCTCATAGAAAGTTACTATAGGCTCATACTATAAGGCCACTGATTTTAAAAAAAGTGACAATTATTTTCAGTTTAGTCAGCATTGTCAAACTTTAAATGGCAACATGCAGCACTGTATCCATATGAAATCTTTATCATTTTGATTCACACAAATAAAGCTTTCTTTTGGTGGTATTTAATTTCCATCATTTGATCGGCTTCTGTCGAAGGGACAGGTTTCAAATCTGCTCTCGATCAGAGGCTGCAGCCACTGATCAGTGTATTCTGACAGCTGCAGATGCCACTGTCACAATGTAATTTGCAGTTTACTAAACAGGTGCACAGATATAGTCAATGATGCAAAACAAATACAAGTTGGTAAAAAGCATGCATATACTACAGAATATGATTATGAAAGCTGCATAAATTGTGACTCAGCCAGGGTAACATGTGGCTGCATAGCACACTGTATTCACTGTAAGATCCTTTAACAACAGATTCAACAATATCCCTCTCAGCCATATCCAAAGCAGCCCTGGTAATAAAAACAAACAGCTGGAGGGTTTAAGGCACAAGGACATAGTGCCATCCCATTGGAACTGCAGTACTGAACCAAAGGGTGCCGGTCCAGTCCGTCACCTGAACGATCCAAGTGAATGCAAAAAAAAGGTTGACTACACGCCAGTCTTCAGAAAAAATGTGAGCTTTTATTAAATGTATTACTAAAATCCCAATCTACAAGTATCACCAACCCAGAAAACAGGATGACAGTAACAATGGTTAACACGTTTCACACAGAATGTGATTAGTCATGATTAAGCACATTGGATTTTAGTCAGTAAAAGCTCACAAGTGTGGTTAACCTTTTTTTCCATTCTTCTGAAGAAGTTGCATGCTATTATGCTCAGACCTGGCTGCCTCAAAGCTGGTATTGACAGTAGAGGGCCTCTCACCTGGCTGCAGATCAATTACCCAGCTACCTTTGCCTCATCAGATATGGCCTCTATGAGCTGCTAAGTGGGAGCAGCTGAGGAATTTATATTCTCTGAATCAAACAACAATTAATACTCGCGCTATGTAGATACAGTGCTGGTGACTAAAAATGAATAAATAATACTAGATGGTCTTGCATCTGCTGTCCACAAGGTGCTACAACCTCAATAATTATATACACAGACATTGCAATATTTGCAATATATTGTTAGGTATAAAAGTGCAAAAATAAAGTGCTAGTGACAAATTGATGCTGCTAGGCTGGTGAAATTTTAGGATGGGGGGGGGGTGCCAGACCCCGCCCTTCCTTTTGACCCCTCCCACTTATAAGCCCCACCCCTTATAGTTTCCACCCCTTGTGCCAGGAGTATACAGCCCAGCATCACCAGATAGGGTATACAGCATCACAGATAGTGGTATATACATCATCACCTGATAGGAGTTTACAGAGTCACCATATAGCAGTATACAGAGTCACCATATAGCAGTATACAGTCTCCATATAGCAATATACAGAGTCACCATATAGCAGTATACAGAGTCCCAGGTAGCAGTATACAGAGCCCCAGATAGCAGTATACAGAGCCCTAAATAGCAGTACGCAGAGTCACCATATAGCAGTATACAGGGTCCCAGGTAGCAGTATACAGGGTCCCAGATAGCAGTATACAGGGGTCCCAGATAGGGTACACGAGCCCCAGGTACTAGTATACAGGGTGCCAGGTAGCAGTATACAGGGGTCCCAGACAGGGTATACAGAGCCCCAGGTAGCAGTATATAGGGTGCCAGGTAGCAGTGTACAGGGTGCCAGGTAGCAGTATACAGGGGTCCCAGATAGGGTATACGGAGCCCCAGGTACCAGTATACAGGGTGCCAGGTAGCAGTATACAGGGGTCCCAGACAGGGTATACAGAGCCCCAGGTAGCAGTAT
>BLSH010490079.1:1121494-1135405 GCA_018402905.1 Glandirana rugosa
CTTAGAATGATATCGATATGTATCTTGTGTGTATACGTGGTCTACGGTTAGTTAAATGGTTTTTCTAAACCTATGACTAACTTTGTGCTCTTTTGTGTTTCGTTGTAAAAAGTGAAGTAGACCAGAGGAACCATCCGTCGGTCTGAGAACAACACACCGAAACAACTTACATTGACATCGTCTCAGGGACAAATAAGTGTTTCCAGTTTACGCCCTCGTCTGGGGAAATTGCAACAAAGGGTGTTGATACTCGATACTTATTTCACCTTAAGGTCGGATTGAGATAAGAAACGAATTTGTCTGCTCCCGCATTTGACCTTTGTGAATAAACAGGGACTCTGCTACAGTTACATTCAACAAAGCCACACAACAAGAGTCTGGCTGCCTACCAAGGAGACCAGATGAAGTGAAAAATGTTGCTTTGTGTTTTCTCGTGTTTCAATCAGTATCCAAATCTTTTTGGTAAATTGATTGGCATCTGGTGCATATGTGTGTTCTATGTATAGCTATAGTAAGATTCACCCTTTACACAGCACACAGAAACAGAGCTGAGGCTGTCAATCACAGGCTGTGTGGTGGAGCTCCATCCCCTGTCACTTTATTACCTCTTGGTATCAGGAAAACTTCTTAGAAGTGACTCATGCAGATAGCAGAGAAATGAGGCAGCAGAGAGAAATGGAACTTAGTGCTCTAGATTGAGACAGGTACTTACTAGGCAGGGATGTGCTTTGCAAAAACAAACAAAAATCCCCAGCTCACTTACCAGCTAGCCTGCAACAAAACCAAATTGACCCTGTCTAAGCTTTTACATTAAAAATAAAGGGTTTAGTTGCACACATTTGCAAAGATATTTGTAAGCTGCAGTGGCCGCATCAAGGCACTCAATTGTACTGTGGTTCTAACTCTATAATTTTGAGTCTCTCAAATTGGAGCATATATAACAGTGGATAGATTAAGGGCAGGTTTGACTGGGGGGAGCCCACCCTCCTTAAAGGTAAGGGGATGCACGGAACACTCAGCAAGGGCAAAATGGCAGCTGAAGGCATCCAGTGCATCACTGCACCAATTCACCAACTGTACAAACAAATGGCAACCACCCCAACCTATACCTAACCTTTGCAGCAAGGAGCACATGGAAGGGCAATACACATCAAAAACAAATGAAAATTCCCAGCTCACTTACCAGCAAGCAATAAAACCAAATTGACCCTATCTAACAGTTCACGTTAAAAACAAGGGATTTAGGGATATGCTTTGTTCTACACACTATAGAGGGATATACTTTGTTCATATTTCATGTCAGAGGTTTACAACCACTTTTAATGAAGTAGCAGATTAAACATGGTGAACGTGGCTGTTTGAAATAACTATAACTAAAGCTTGTATGAGATTTTAGTGGTTGGGTTTACATATATTTTAACAATTGTCTGTGTACCAATGGAACATACATTTGTATGACCCTGACTGTTTCATGTACTTTGTAAAACCATCTTTAAAATGGTTGTAAAGGATGAAGGTTTTTTTAATCTTAATACATTCTATATATTAAGATAAAAAATCTTCTGTGTGCAGCAGCCCCCTCAGCCACCCTTATATATACCTGAGCCCATTTAGATCCAATGATGTTGCAGGAGTGTCTCGGACTCCCCTCCTCATTGACTGAGACAACAGTGCTGCGCCATTGGCTCCCGCTGCTGTCAATAAAAGTCAGTCAGCCAATGAGAAGAGGAAGGGGGCAGGGCCAGGCCGAAGCTCCGTGTCTGAATGGATACAGGGAACTGTGGCTCAGCTCGGGTGCCCCTATATAGCAAGCTGCTTGCTGTGGGGGCACTCGGCAAGAGAAATGGGGCCAAGAGCACAAAAGAGGGATCCGAGAAGAGGAGGATCTCGGCTACTCTGTGCAAAACCATCTGCACAGAGGAGGTAAGAATGACATGTTTGTTATTTTTAACTAAACAAAAATGAGTATTAATTTAAGCAGAGACCAGCTATAATATCAATATATTTTCAGATGGTGGTTCCAAACCTGATTACCTAGATATACACATGTGCAAACATGAACACTCTCAGCACTCTCACTCTCACCCCCTGCTTACTGTACTGCCTCATGATAATTGTTCGTCTAAACTAATTTGACATTGCTATGTCACATCTTTTACTTATTACACTAAGCAATTAGGGAAAATTGGAGCATAATGATTCTTAGCATACCGCTGTGGGCGAGTGTAGTTGTTTTATTGCTACTTTGTTCATATAATTTTAAATATGACTTTGCAAGGTTTCATTTGTTGATGCCCTTTGAAGTAGAGATCAAAACTGAATTTCTTACTGGGCGGAGGATTATTAGCTAAGCAATCTGAAACTCCAGAACATTTACCACTCTCCTATGAAATGAGACCAGCAACAGACCAGGTAAGAGTTCACTGGCTGAAATATGTTCCCTTTAACTGGTGCTGGTTGTACTCTCTAAATTTGTGTAAAAATAGACTTCTCATTAACTTATTTGTTCTTTTAGGTCAGAACTATAAGTGCCCTGTCTTTTTATGCTAATTATTAACATACATTTATTAAACACCTATTTTTCAAAGAGCACCATTGTTTCCTCTTCACTATCTCCCTAGTTTCTTGTATTTTTTTAGATACTGTAAATAGAATAGTTAAATGCTGTACATTTTCAACTTAATATCCATGTACAAAAATTAACTGTATTTAAAAACACATTTTCTTAGTTGTACATTACAGGACACAAGATCCTTCTGGAACCAATGGGTTATCCTGTCACCTTTAGGAGAATTGCATACTTGCAAGCAAAGCTGTCAGGACAGCTCAGGACAACCTCTCCACTTCCAACATGCCTCCGTTTTTTAGTGTCCTAGTGTCCTTGTGAGAATGGATATCTTCAATCCGCTCTGAGAGGAGCAAAACCGATTTTCATCCATTTTATCAAGACTTCTTTTTCTAGCAAGATTCTTTAGTTGCTACAGAGCCACTGGGGCTCCTTTTGCAGCTTCTGGATTGGTTACTTCTTGGCTTTGCCCTGGGGGATTGTACCTGGACTCCACCAGGAAGAAGGTGTGAGTCCAGCCTATTAGGTCATCAGGCACTGGATCCTGGTGAAATGCTTTGAGTTAGCCACGGGTTTCTCTACATGATTCAGGACTGAAGTACACCCATCTGGTGATGCACAGTCCCTGAAGACTCTGTAGGGGGTATGCCTGCCGCATGGTGAAGACTGCTGAATAGTCCCTAACACCCTGCCTATCTGCCTGGGGGGGAGCCACATGTTGAAGACAGCTGTGATAAGTAAGGACTCTTGCCATTTAAATGGGTGCTCAGCCTTGCTAAATCAGTCCCCTAGGGGTATAACAATAGAGCAGTTACACCGTATTTGGTTGCATACAAACAACTGGTTCTGATTCTGGCACATTTTTTGTTAATTAGCTTTACCCTGGGTGCCTTCACTGAGCCTGTTCAGACTTCTTCCTGGTCAACCTGCTGCACATTTCTGTGCCATTTTGAGAAACATAGCCTGAGCCTCTCCTGCCTTATTTTCACCCACACCTGCACAGCCTATCTATGCTCTGGAAAATCATTTTAACCCTTTATTGTCCTGCAGTGTTGTGTATAGTGTTAATTCATACCTATACAATGACAGAACATAGGTGCTAGAGGGGTGGCCCTGGATGTCCTGCTGGCTCACCTTTGGCTAACAGCTCAGTGGAACTTTGTAGTGTTTCTCCTAAGGGTCCTTTCGATGAAAGCACAGACTGCTACCCTCCTCAAGGGCCTCTTTAACCCCTTGGGGTGGCCCACTCCTCTTGTTTGTCCATGGAGGCATTTCTATTACTATGTTTGAATGCAGGCATCTGATTTTGGCATTGATAGAGTTCTCGATCCACACAAGGACTTTTACCCCACAGCCTGTCTCTGATGCTCCACTAGACAAAGCTTCTGTTTCATATTTGGATGTGGAACATGAGGATGGTGCTTTTTCAGGTTCTGTGGACTCTGAACATGAGGAGTATCAGAATACTGACATATCTCCAAAGTTCCATTTCATTCTTTATTGTACACATGTCTGACTTAGCTCAACCTACATCAGTCTTGCTAGACCCTTCTCACTTTTTCAACCTTGTACAGTGACTGGCCTGAAAAGGTCTTCACTCCTCCCAAGCAATTTGTTCAGCAGTACCCTATTGAGGAGGGCTTTCTAAAAAAGTGTGTTGTTGTTGACCCAGCCATTTCCTGTTTTAACAAAACCTTAACTGTACCTGTTGAGAAATTCCCAGTGTTCAAGGCCAGTGCGAATAATTAACTAAAAGCCCTTTCTAAAGTTCTGTTCTCCCTTGCAAGCCCTGCCATGCAACCCACTGTTGGGACCATGTCCATCTGCCAAACTCTGTCTGTCTGGTCCAAGGCCTTGTCCCAGGTTGCCCATACTTATGGATCTTTCTATCCTCTAACATCTGAAGCACTCACTTGTTTTCCTGCACTATTGTGTTGATGGGGCAGCAGTTATGAACTGCCAAACTTCCATGTCAGGCCTCCTTTTGGTGCATATGTGAAGGACCCTTTGTCTTAAATATTGGTCTTCGGAACTACAGTGCAAGAAGAGTACTCCTTTGCCCCAGAAAAAGAAGGCAAAAACTCGGGTAGCTAAATTCCTTGCTTTCTAAACAAAAAAGTAGCTCCTTTCATTGCTTTCAGGCTTTAGAAGCCAACTCTAGAACACAGTTACACCTTGAGCCCTGGACCCCAAAATCCACCAAGTAGGATGGTAAGTCCTCCTTACAGTGGGCGGGCTATCCTAATTGTAAAAGTGGAAGGATGTCTTTTGGCCTTTGTGGCCATTTGGTCCCAGTACATTTTAGATGCTTGGGTCTGGAACGTTGTCTCCGGGGGCTTCAAAATAGAATTTCAGTCCCTGCGCTCCATCCTGCATCTTGTCAAACTTGCCAACATCTCTGCAAAGATTGGTGGACCTTAAAATTGTTCTGGAGCAGTTCTTCTCCAGAGGTCATAACTGTAATCCTGGAGAGGGAGAGGTTTAAGAGTTTCTAATCCAAGCTGTTCACCATCTGTAAGGCAAAAAGAGGCATCTGCCCCAGACTGGATCCAAAAATTCTCACCAGATTTCTGTGTGTTCAAAAGTTCTGAATGGAAGCTATCCTGTAGTCATTACTTCCTTCCACCCGGGAGATTTTCTGGCTTCTGTGGACATCAAAGATGTGTACTTACAGATCCTCATTTTCCCAGCACATCAATGCTACCTGCCTTTTTGCTGTGGGAATACAATATTACCATTCTCCCTTTGGCTTGTTCTTTTGCACCTTGGTTCTTCACCAAATTGCTACCCCTGGTACTTGCTTAGCTTCTATCTCAGGGCAGATCCTACAGAGGTTAAGATAGATCCTAAATCTCCAGAAATCAGAGCTGGGACAGTTTCTTCGCTTGGAGTATCTGGGTTTAACATTAGACACAGCCCTGTTCACGTGTTTGGACTCTGCAGTCCAGGAGCAACCCAACCCTCCATTTTTGCATGATGGTTTTGAACCTAATGGTTTACTGCTTTGAGGCAGTTGCATATGCTTGCACTGGTGTGATGGGCAACAAGTTTGGCACTGGAATCATGAAAATACCTCATTCCAATAGTGAATAGAAAATGCTCAGTTTAGCCTAATCTACAGTTTCCCTCCTCCTGAAGCTTGCCCGCTATACAAGGTCAAGATGGACAGCATTTATGATTCTCATCGCACTGAAATGGCCCTGGAGGATGTAGTACTTGGACCTCATCAGACTCCTGGGCACCCATGTGGGCCCTCCCAGATTGTCCGGTTCTTCTGCCCAATGGACCAATTTACCATTCTGCTTTTCAGTTGCTGGCTTTAAAGGCCTTGATTGAGATTGAGATCAGATTTGGTCATCCTAGGAAACTGACTTCTGACAAAGGGTACTATAGCAGTTGAAAACATATTTCTCTAGGTGAGAGACAAGAAAATGTCATCCCTGGAAGTTTTCTGAAAAATCCTGTCTTTTCTCCGGTCTGGTCTGGACCAGTGTTTGGCCTTGAGTAACATCAAAGGTCAAATCTTGGTCTTGGTGGTTCTTTTTCAGAGATCACTTGCCTCTGTAGTAAAGGCCTTTCACACAGGGTGCTTCTCATGTTGATCTCAACTAGGTTCTGTGGGCTCTTCAGTGACTGCCCTTTAAACCTATTAAGGATATTGCTGTATCTATCCTTACCCACAATATTGCCTTTCTTTTTGCCATACCTTCTGCGAAGTTTCTGAATTGGCAGCCTTAACCTGTAAACAACCATTTCTTGTGCTTAACAAGGACAAGGTTGTTTTAAGGGCTTGGACCTCTCTTCTTTCCAATGTGGATTTTTTTTTTTTTTACCTTAACCAGAACATTGTGCCACCATCTCTCTGTACTGTTCCTAAACAGCCTAAGGAGATTTCCCTCCATTGTCTGGATGTGGTATGTGGTTTTTGAGTTTATCTCTAAGCTACAGCTCCCTTTTGGCAGTCCAAGTCTGGAATTCCTGGAGGTCTCCATAGTGGACAGCCTGCTTTTTATTTTACTTAAAGAGGTTGTAAACCTTGGAGAAACAAATAAAAAAACAAAACTGTAGGACAAAGGCATAATGAGCTACTGTACATCGCATACTAGTTCATTATAAAATACCTACCTTAGAACGAAGCCCCCCAGCGGTGCCCGTACACCGCTGAGATGGCTGACATCTCCCCTGGTGTTTCTTCTGGGTTTGCGGGCTCCGGCACTGTGAGTGGCCGGAGCTGCGATGGCATCATAGCACAGGGCTCTGAAGAAACGGCATGGGTGTATACTGTAAATATCTTCAAAACTGTGCAAGGTTAGGAGATATTTACAGTACCTATAGGTAAACCTTATTATAGGCTTACCTATAGGTACAAACAAACCAGGGAATTTTACTTCCTCTTTAAGGTAAGTGGATTCGACAGCTCATTCAAGCTGATGAACACAAGGTCAAGGTTCCTCCTTTCCCATTCAGTTAGTGCTTCATGGGCTTTTCAGCATCAGACATCTGTTTTTCAGATTTGCAAGGCTGTCATCTGGTCTTCGGCTCATGCACATGTACGTTAAGTTTTACCAGGTGGATGTTCAGGCCTCTGCTGACGCTGGCTTTAGTCGTAAGATTCTTCAGGCGGCACTGTAGGCTCCTTTGAGTCACCCTTTTTAACCTGTTGATTGTTATCTTGTGTTCCCATTGGCCTTTCGTTTGCTGTTGTCCATCCCTCCGCTGGACTGGATTTGGGTGTCCCGATGTATTGGACTACTATCCTGTGTTTCGAAATGTAAGACTAAGGAAATACGTTTTTTTGTCTAACCGTGGAGTACATTTGGGGATGCAGATCTCTCTCCTCTGTTATTATGGTCCACTCCTATCATCGTTTGCTACTAATATGAGGCATGCTGGGAGTCAGATGGGTTATACTGGGCTGTCCATACAGGTTTCCTTGCCAGCATTCAGTACTCCTAGAAGATGGCATAGTGACCTATTGGTTCCAGAATCATCTTGTATCCTGTAATGTATGACTAAGAAAAGGTGTTTTTTAATGCAGTTAATTCCTGTCAATGGGCATTAAAGCGGAGGTCCAGCCGCAAATTTTTTTTTTTAAAAGTCAGCAGCTGAAAACACTGTTAGCTGCTGACTTTTAACTTACCTGTCCAGGGAGCCCACGATGTTTGCCCCCCCGAGGCTGATGCGTCCATCGGATCGGGTGCAGGCACCGCCATTGTAACTAAGGGAAATCGGCAGTGGAGCCTTCAGGCTTCACTGCCGGTTTCCTACTGTACATGCGCGAGTCACGCGGCGCTTTGTGAATGGGCAGCACGTCTTCTGGGACACACACAGGTCCCAGAAGACAACGGGGGAGAAGGAGGAGGGCCCGCTGCAGAAGAGGAAATTACGCACTGAGTCGCTGCCCGGCTAGGACGGAGTTACACTTAATATTTCAGAAAAGGTATGAATGAAATAAAAAAAAAAAAATAAAGATATCCAAAAACGAAGGGTGGAGGGGTGGTCTTCAGTTTAAGACCACCTTGCAAAAGTGGGTGGAACTCCACTTTAAGTTAAAGTGGTTTAGCATTGAGCTATGCTATATATCTAAAAAATAAAAGTAACTAGGTCATGAAAAAAATGGAAATAGCAAAGATGAAATAATGGTGCTCTTTGAAAATTTAATTTGGTTAAACAAAGAAATATCTGAACTAAAATTAAGTATGATGGCAGTGTTTTTTTTTTAATCAAAAAGCAAAGTTTTATTATGATACAGACAGCTTTTGATCAAAGATCAACATACATTCAGTTCAGGACAGTATTACATACCACATTCATATTCAACAAAGCAAGTAAAGTATATACCATACTGCCACTTATACATCTTCTGTTTTATGGTATAATAAGAGTGTTTCTCTCTAGAATGTTTCTGTCTTAATTAAAAATACTATAGTACCAAACATACCTATCCGTATGGTAAAAAAAAAAATGTTTTTCTTCTTTTCCTTTCTTCCTTCTTTCTCCTTTTTTGGCATTGCAGTGCTCAAAGTAAATCTTATAATCACTTTAATAAAGCATTGTCTCCATGTAGTACCCTGAGATGTTATCCCTGCAGAAGTCTTTCCCTGATCAGTTGCGCAGGGGCTAGGCCCGGGGTCTCCAGCCAAGGTTACCATAACTTTAGGAACTTTTGTGCAGCATTACGATGCTGATAAGTCAGTTTTTCTCTAATTAACATCTTATTTACCTGTTCTATCCATTGACGTCCACTGGGGACCCGAGAGGACATCCAGTATTTGGCTAACAGCTTACGAGCCACATATAACAGCCTCAATATTGCAGTATGATGCTGTGGAGTGAGGGATTCCTCCTCCAGGGCTCCCAACAGGCAAACAATTGGGTCCTTCTACAAGTTAATCTGATATGTACGTGCAATTGTAGTGAGGATCATCGCCCAGTAACAGAATAATTTGGGGCACCACCAAAGCATATGCGCTAAATTTCCTTCGTCCCTGTCACATTTTGGACACAGAGGTGTATTTTTCCTGCCTCAATTATACAACCGTACAGGTGTTCTATATGCCCTGTGTAGTAGGAACAAGTGGGAGAGTCTCTGAGAGGCTGATACTGATACCAGAGAAGCAGATGCCAGACACAATTCCCATGTCTCGGCATCGATTAGACCAAAGTCCCCCTCCCTTCCCCTTCGGCAGGGGAGTATTACAGGATCGTGTTTGCATTAAGGAGAATGGGATATCCCCTGGATATCATTCCCTTTTTGTCCCTTTCCAGAAAGATCTCCCACGACAGTGGATGCTCACTGGCTACTAATCTAGTAGACAGACTTTGCGCTCGGAGTGCATGTCTCAGTAGTAAATATTTGAAAAAATTACTTTGTGATATGTTGAACTCCATTTTAAGCTGCTGGAACGATTTGAATGTAGGGCCATGAAATAGCTGTTGTATATATAGGACGCCTGCTCTTTCCCACAACTGAAATCCCTGTAGTTTATATAGCTCAGCATAATTGGGGTTACGCCATATAGGGGTAAAAGGGCAATATCCTTGAACACGCAGTCATTTCCTAATGGTTGTCCATAGTATTTTAAATAGTACTAGTGTCTGGGTTTTGGGTGCTATATGCTCAAATCCTGTGTCCAAGCGTGTTATTGCGGGGCTAGGCGATCCAGGTGGGACCAGTAGGGCATGGATGGGATCTAATGGATCCATATGGCCCCAGTCTCCTAGGTGTTGCATTTGAGAGGCCATAAAGTAATGTTTAGAGTGTGGTACTGCCAATCCACCCTGCTCTTTCCCTAGCTGTAGACTAGTTAGCCTGATCCTGGCTGGTCCATTGCGCTATATCAGTGCCCCAAAGAGGGGGTCAATACAGGAAGACCATTTACGAGCTATCCAAATCGGGGAATTATGAAAGATATATAATAACTGGGGTGCCCCACACCATTTTAATGAGATTCACCCTTCCCACTACAGACAGTGGGAGTTTGGACCATATAATTTGGTTTGGCACTTACGTATCAAGGGGACCAGGTTCAAATCTACATATGTCTGGGGATCAGGGGTCACCTCTATTCCCAAGTAGCAAAAGGATGAGACAACCTGTACGGAGTTGGCACAGTCTGACAACGGTTCACCAATTGGGTCTAGTGGCATGAGCATAGACTTGTTCTAATTTATGGAGAACCCAGAGAGATCTCCAAATGTTTGTATCAGTGTCATAACATTCTGTAAGGATTGTTGGGTATCTCCCAGATATAGCAGGGTGTCATCTGCATATAATGAGATAATGTCCTCTCTAGCGCCTCTCAGGAACCCCTTAATTAACCTAAAGGCTCGGGCATGTATAGCCAATGGCTCCAGGGCCAAAGAAAACAGCAGGGGCGACAAAGGGCACCCCTGCCGTGTGTCTCTATGAAGTAGGAAGGGGTCTGATAGCTCCCCATTTATACATATCCTAGCCAGGGGGGCTGCATATAATAATTTGATCCAAGGTATGAAATTTGTGCCTAGGCCAAAGGGTGCCAGGCAGGGGAGGGCTGGGCCAGGGGACAGGGGGGCAATTGCCCCCCAGGCCACCCTAACTTACATTCAAAATGGCCGCTCACACTTTTTTCTTCTTGTGGAGGAGCTAACTAACCAACTAACTGCAGGCAAAGGGAGGGGGCATTCAGGGCCGACTGCGCTGATGGGCACTGACAAGCCTGCATTTATGGGCACTGATCAGGTTGTATTTGATAGTCACTGGTGAGGCTGCATTGATGGGCACTGGTGAGGCTGCATTGATGGGCACTGGTGCGGCTGCATTGATGGACACTGGTGAGGCTGCATTGATGTGCACTGATGAGGCTGTATTGGTGGGCACTGATGAGGCTGCATTGATGCATTATTTTTGATAAACCTCCTTTGTTGCTATTAACATTAAATTATGTTACCACATTGTATCATATTTGTCTTGCTTCATAACATCAATATCCATTCTGAAACCAGATGGGCATGGATGGTGAGCTGATTCGGTGGTTCAATGGGCCACTTGACTGGACTTGCCCCCCAGGCCTAAGGCTGCCAGCCCTTCCCTGGTGCCAGGGCTTCCCAGAGGTAAGGCCATCCCACACTGTCAAATGCCTTTGTGGCTTCTAATGAGAAGATTGCACTATTCCCCAGGTTGTCTACCCTTGATTGTATATTGAGGAATAATCTTTGTAAGTTTTGTGCAATCATTGTAGTTGGGATAAATCCCGAATGATCCCTATGTATCAGTTTATGAATGACCTTCGCAAGCCTGTTTGAGAGTTCTCTAGCTAACAGCTTTACATCAAATGTAAGCAAAGAAATGGGGCGGTATGAATCAGGGAGTAAAGGATCTTTTGGGGTGGCAGTGTTTTAAAATACTGTCCTTTGTCCCGTAATGTATTGCAAGAAAAATTTTCACATAAAACAAAAATGCTATTTTATAATACAAATCCACTTCTCCTCCAGTCCCTCTTTACATATGCACATTTTAGGTGCTTTGCTGACTGAAAATTTGGTGCTGTTTTCAACAAACATAGAGGTCAAAGCGTGTTAAAACTCACATATGCACTGCACTTGCAACTGTAACTTGCAACTGTGTGGCTAGAACTTCAAAACTAATTATGGGTAAATTGAATCCATTACTTTTGTTGCTTTAACATTTTACATTTTGATTCAATTCCATCTTTAGGCTTTTACTAATTAATAATAGTAGAGTTTTGAAGTGTGTTAGCCAATAATTAATGCAGAACGTTTGTAGTTCAAAACATAGCTTTTTTTACTAACTCAAGCAGGGTGACTTTTTCTGGTAATTAACTATGAAACGCAATGTACCGCCAAAGTACGCATTTAGAAGAATTCCACAAACACATTGCATCATAATAAATCACTTGTGTGTGTCACAAAGGTACCCTACACGAAAACAAAATAAAATTGGTTACATGTATCAGAACTGTTCTGAAGAGGGTTTTGGTTGCTAGGTTTGGAAATTAATCATACCCCAACAGCATTAGGACCCATTTCCTGTGACTAGAGTTATATAGTAGTTCAGAAAGGTATCTCTGTTCATATAGTACACAATCAGCAAATAACAGAAATTGGAATACTACAAATTCCAAATAACATATAGATGTCATATATACAATTTGTTATAAAGACCCCCCCCTCAAAAAAAATTATAAATCCTCCTTTTCTGTAAACAGAATAAATATTAACTAATGTATTCATTTGCAGGTTTAGAAGTGCAGTTGATCATTGAGGTTTATGTATAGCAGAAGCTTTTTTTTTTTTATTTTTTTTTTTTTTGGATAGCATAGGGAAAGTGTTCGCTATCTGGGTAGAGTTTTGGAGATTGACCTTACTTAATGTCCAGGAGAAACAGTAATATGAAATCTCTCAAAGGGAGAGGGATTTCTGTCTCAGACAGTTGTCACAGGATCAGGTGTCCCTATTCAAAGCTTTGCCTTCACCTCTTCTGGTGACAGCTCTAGAATTGTGGTTTTTTAATCACTTTCTGTCTTGAAGACCACGAACACTAGTATAAACAGGGGGATCTAACCTTATCCAAAAAGAAAAAAAAATGTCTAATGACACTAGATGAAACAATGTGAAAAAGTAAAGGGACAGGTTAATTGAAGGTTTAGAACACAGTATATTTTTTTGTATGTCTACTACAAAATGAGTTACCTATACATGATGCTAAGAAGTGCAAACCTCACTACATACATGTCTATTAAATGTTTTCACAGGCACGTTAACAGAGGGCCAGTAAAAGATCACTTGCCATTCAGACAATGGTCACCATCCAGACTGCAACAGACTGCAGTCCTGCAAGATTCTACAAATTGGGAACCATTCCTTTCACTGGGAACTAGAGCGGCCTCAGTGGGGCGATTAGAACCAAATGCTGATTCCAGAATAAGAGAGAGATCTTGGTATGACTGGGACATACCTACAAGAAACAATTTAGAGCGAGAAAGAAGACCACACAAATTACCTAGAAATTTAGAAATGGGGAATCTTTCCCCTGCAAATAAAGACAAGCAAAAAGGGAAGCTTATGAAAGTGGATTCTGTCTATGGAGAATGGCAACCGGAATATAAGCTGAAGAATAAGATGAAAGCACCAAAACCAAATGAATGGGAACCTTTACCTTACCCACCAAAGGCACTACAAAATCAGATATTATCGCAAAAAAATAAGCTGGATCAGCCTCAGCCAGAAAAAACAACATCACTAGTGATTCCCACTGGAGCTGCAGCTCAGGAGAAGAAAAGCTGGTGGTCCAAACTTGTAAAGCACTCCAAATCCGTAGCAAGTGATGTGGTCAATATAGAGGCCCCACTAGAGACTCCAAAAGAGAAAGCCAATATGGCCCACAATGACCAAAGTTACTTAGTTAATTATGGAGTCCACAAACTGGATGGATTAAAGGAAAATGTACCTCAAATAAGGAAGAGAAAAGGACCTCCACCATATGTTCCACCACCTTCTTATAATTACCCTCATCGCACCTTCCCTATCAGCAAAGATAACCCTACCAACATTCAGGGACCTAACCAGGAGGTAACCAGTAATTCAGTTCAGCTAAATGAAATAGAGGACTTCCAAGAGAGTAGAGAAAAATTGCCAAGGTATAGTGTAGATCAATGGAAAGCTCCCAAAATAAATTTGCTACACACCAATGTGAGAGAGAACGGAGGTGTTGTAGAAAAGAAACGTAAATGTAACCCCACGTATCACAGTGTTATGCAGGACCGAAAACTTCCAAGAGCTTGTAACACATGGACGGGGTCTACTTCTGATGACTATCTTGATCATATATATGAGGTTGTGGAAGG
>BLSH010490079.1:1139546-1150679 GCA_018402905.1 Glandirana rugosa
AGGAACAATCCACTCAAAAGAAAAGTCAAGGGTCGTGTGCACACAGAGGTTTGTGAACGTCGGGAGGTTTTTGTGACCACAGAGGAGGGTCGAGGAGGGCTGGTGTGTGAGGAGGAGCTGGGAGGAGACACCAGTGTTTTTGGAGGGCTGCAAGTGTTTGGAGACACACGTGTGCTGGGAACTGAAAAGAAAACTCACCTAACAAGGATCCTGGGTTGAAGAGTCTTCAAAGAACTGTATGTTACTTTTACTTTATTTCTGTGCTGAAGATAAGCGGACTTTTCTGTTGTTGGTTTTGTTTTGCTGCTAAAAGCTTACCTTTGTTTTGTTTATTGGGAAATAAACCCACTGACTGATTAAGTTTATCGGCTTGTGCACTCAATCCCGGAAAGCTACATCCCCCCAACTTTACAACAGATATATTTAGATATTTTGATAATATTTATTTGTGTTTTTATAATTCACTCTGTCCAACCATCCTAAGCTTACCCAGTCAACTGACAATGATCACCAACCAAGCCGTCTGCACCACAAGGGGAAGAGGGCGCCGTGTGGCCACAGGAGATACACCATGACCAAGCTAAGATAGACAAATAACCAATACATGATTTTGATGGTTATCTTAGCTTGGTCATGGCGTGTCTCCTGTGGCCACACGGCGCCCTGTTCCCCTTGTGATGCAGGCGGCTTGGCTGCTGATCATTGGCAGTTGACTGGGTAAGTTTAGGATGGTTGGACAGAGTGAATCATAAAAATTAAAATAAATGTGTTATCTGTATATGAATCTATTAATCTGCATTGTACAATCCATTATACCAATGACTGAATATTTTGTTTTTTGGTATAGTTTCTTTATCAGTGGTCTCCAAATCCCCTGAAGAAGCCTTCATCAATGAAACTTGTTGGGAACAGACATCACGTTATTACAACCTTTGTAAAACACACTTTTGATTATATAACTGGCATGTGTTAATATTTTAATGGTTCTATTTTAATCATGTTTTAATAAACTATGAAATGTTATATTACTAATTGTTTTTCTATTGTTTTCTGGCACCATTAAAATCCCACCAAAAACCTGTTATTCTGTAAATATTATGTGGTGCCTGATATGACCTTGTCACCCAGCCACAATATCACAAGATCATTTTTATACGGTATATCGTGTAAGGCTCCAAGGATTCTAAAATATGAGAAATTCTATATAACTTTGGTTTTGCCTTTCAGTCATTTAGTGCTGCAAGGATATGCCATCCTGAAGGATCACTGTAGAAGCTGTTTGTTGGCAAGCAATTCTAGTAGCTTAAGATGAAATTTTTCTTTATCACATGGTGATAAGCTTGCTTCACCTTAGCAAAGTGTAATGGGACATGAAACTCTATCCATGCCTAATGGTAGAAATATTATTTTTAAAGGCCCCAGATTGTCAATTGAGTTATGCCAATGCCACTGGATTTATTTATACAGTATGATCCACAAGAAGAGGTTGTAAAAAAATCAATTGTCATTACCTTATTGTCATCACTTTATTTCTTCTTGGGTGTTTAGGAAATGGTCATACAGAGGAGGATACAGATAAAACATCTTCCAAGTGAAGCAAGCTTTAAGAAATGGTACCAAGCTGAAAAAGGGATCGCTGTAATCTGAACATTGGAATATTGTGTGTTTGCTTCTTACCAACAGAGAAAGTTGGATGATATATCTAGTCGAGGTATTCAATGGCAGGTGAAACGCTTCTGACAGAAGGCTTTGTAGATGGACTGCTCTTTTGTCAGATGAAAAATCAACTATTGTGCAAAACAATTTTAGTAGTAACAAGGATGCTGTTTTTGTATTGCTGTTTTTATAGAATTAGCCAGATAATTAAAATGAATGCATTATTTTTTTGGTCAGATACAGTACATTACAGTGTAGGAGAAAGAGTGTTGAGAAGAAGTAAGTCATGTTTTTAGATGTAACCCATTAACATAAGGTTCAACGTTGCTTGGCTGAAGATACACAATATTACCAAAAATATTGGGACAGCTGCCTTTACACACACATGAACTTTAATGGCATTCCAGTCTTAGCACGTAGGGTTCGATATTGAGTTGGCCCACCCTTTGCAGCTATAACAAGGTTTAGGAGTGTGTCTATAGGAATGTTTGACCATTCTACCAGAAACGCATTTGTGAGGTCAGGCACTGATGTGGACAAGAAGTCCTGGCTCGCAGTCTCCACTCGAATTCATCCCAAAGGCATTCTATTGGGTTGAGGTCAGGACTCTGTGCAGGCCAGCTAAGTTCCTCCACCCCAAACTCGCTCATCCATGTCTTTATGGACCTTGCTTTGTGCACTGGTGTGCAGTCATGTTGAAACAGGAAGGGGTCATCCCCAAACTGTTCCCACAAAAGCTGAGAGCATGGAATTGTCCAAAATGTCTTGGTATGCGGACGCCTTAAGAGTTCCCTTCACTGGAACTAAGGAGCCAAGCCCAACCCCTGAAAAACAACCTAATCCCCCCTCCACCAAATGATTTGGTCGTGCACAAAGCAAGGTCCATAAAGACATGGATGAGCAAGCCTGCAGAGTCCTCACCTCAACATGATAGCACACCTTTGGAATGAATTAGAGTGGAGACTGCGAGCCAGGCCTTCTCGCTCAACATCATTGCCTGACCTCTCAAATGTGCTTCTGGAAGAATGGTAAAACATTCCTACAGACACACTCTTAAACCTTGTGAACAGCCTTCACAGAAGAGTTGAAGCTGTTATAGCTGCAAAGGATGGGCCAACTCAATATTCAACCCTACAGACTAAGACTGGGATGTAACTAAAGTTCATGTGCGTGTAAAGGCAGGTGTCCCAATACTTTTGGTAATAAAGTGTATCTGTGAAACTATATCTACCTTGAGATTTTTGAGTCGGTTAATAAACATATAGCCAGATATTGATAGTGTAATAATACCAGTGAGAGGGAAAATCCCTACTGTATAACAGTGGATGTACCTGATAGCCCTAAGGAGACAAGCTACAAAATGTTGAGGAGCAATGCAACCCCCATGTATTTTCAAATGATCAGTTAAAGCATATCTTAGGCCATTTGGAACAATTGGCCCAAGTGGAAGATTACCCTTCTAGTTTTCGTTCTGGTAACAACTTACTGGGACAAATACAAAGGTATATCTCCCTAGCGGGGAAACTGACAGTACCTAAAACCATACCAAGGTTCTAGCCCTCACCTTCTCTAGACAAAATTAAAATATTTTTGGCTTTAGATATACTTTAACATTAACATACCAGGAAATAAGATAGAGGAAATTCAGGTATTATGGACCTCACATCTGAAAATATAATAAACATACATAATATGAAACATAGGTTGAACAAGGGGAATCGTTCCTTTGTGTCAGCCAACCAACAAACCTGATGCCTTAACAGTACACGAAGGTAAGTACAACGTATCTTTGTAAACCTGCCATTTTTTAAGACAAATGTTTTTTATTTTTAGAAAAAAAATGAACTCATTAACAAAAAGTGAAGCATAACTCCAGCAATGGGATTTAGGTAGAATCATGGACAGCTTTTGTATAACTAAAATATAACCAAGGCTAGCTTCAGTATAGGCCCTTAATACATGTATACTAAGCAGTTTTTGTATAAATGAAGAATCAGACATGTCATGCTATAGCTAAATACTATATGGGTAAGTAATAAGCAATATAGAAAAAGGGTAACATCCAGCTTTCTTAAAAATCATTTTTGTTTTTCTGGGGAATCCATTTACTGTGCAAAGTAAGCAATACTGGAAAAAGAAATACTTTGTGCTTGGTGGTAGTTTGGAAAATATCATTTGTATTGTATTAGCAGAAGGAAAGTTCTTGTATGGCCATCAGTATGAATATGACATGTAGTTTTCAGAAGGATGTACAAATTATGACCATGTTATTAGGACATTAATATCTCTTAGGCATTTCTGGCAAAGAGTTTGTAGAAGAAGGGAAGCTGTTTAAAGTGGACTGGATGCCATAGTCACCACTTAGCCATAATATTTTTTTTGTAATGGTTTTAGTCCACTATCAGTATCATTAGGTAAAATGTAAGCCATACTTTTTTCCATAAAGCAAGTAAAGAGTACCTATCTTTAACAATTTCAGGTACATATATACTTGAGATTTGGGTGCATTTATCAACCCACTAGCTACCTCTAGTTGTGGGGTATCACATTGCAAAGTATATAAATCATTCTATACATTTTTGTGGATGGTTGAGTTCCATAGTTATATAGGGGAATACCTCAATTTACATACCCACCCAAGCCATAGCTCCCTGGGACAGCCCCTCTCTAGGATCTAATTCCATCTAATGTATCGCTATGTAATAATATATGTAGCACCCAAGTGTTTATAACGTGCATTATAAATTGGAGTCCACCTGGTAATATTTCTGTGCTAATATAATGCAAGCAGAACATATTTATGTTCTCACTACTGAAACGGGTTGAAATTTTGGTTTCTGTGAGTTAAACTATTTTAAGCATAAGTGAAGTTAAATCATTTCCATATACTAAAACAAATAAGCTGCTGATAGGTATAAAGTGCAGGAGCCTAAAGGTGTCTGGCAGTATCTGCAGCAAATTTCTACTTTCCATGCCATTACACTTGAATCCTGGGCTGTTCAGACTTCTCGGTAATGTAGATGGTCATTTAGGGTTTCAATATCAGCAATCCAGGTACCCTTATGGGACCAGTGCTGAATCATTGTGCATATCTATCTACTAGGCTCTAGGGCAGCCTTTCTCAACCTTTTCAACACCGAGGAACCCTTGAAATAATTCTCTGGTCTCAGGGAACCCCTGCTAAAAATTAAAAATCTACAACTCATAATACGTTTGTGTGATGGTCAATGGGAAGAATGCTCCTTACACTTGTGGTCATTGGGAAAAATTACACCCTTACAGATAGCTAAAAAGATCAATGATGTCATTGTGAATTTATCTGAGAGGTAGAAATTGACCATTGCTCAAGGAACCCCTAGGGTTCCACGTAACCCTGGTTGAGAAACCCTGCTCTAGGGGCTTCAGACCCTCAGCACCAGGAAAGTGTATTTTTAAAAAACTTAGACTTAGACTTAGACTGAAATTTAGACTTAATTTGTTGATTGTTCCATCCCCTTTTTTAAATAAGGTAAGTATGACTGTGTGAACATGCATGGGCATTTGTTTTTGTACATGAAGTATTGATGGCCTATTTTGTCTGTCCCAGGTAATGAAAGTATAAGTAGGGTATAGCAGGTTTGTATTTTTTGGCTAAATGTTTTTACAATAAAAGATGTCCCTTCCTGTCTCTGAAATCTAAGCGATAATAACAAAATGTTTCATGTCTGCAATAAAATGTTTATTGTATACAAGCAAGTTTAAAGAACAACTGCAGTCTATAAGGAAACTGGTTAGGCAATAAGAAGCTTTAATGCAATCTGTTTTCTTTGTCATAAGATTATGAGTAGCATATATTCAGGCCAGGAACCGGTGTATTGAAACATTTTGAGTTTGATTTACTAAAACTGGAGAGTGCAAAATCTGGTGCAACTGTGCATGGTAGCCAATCAGCTTCTACCTTCAGCTTGTTCAATTAAGCTTTGACAAGAAAAAACTGGAAGCTGATTGGTTTTTATGCACAGCTGCACCAAATGTTGCACTCTCCGGTTTTAGTAAATCAACCCCTTTGTGTCTGTGCACGCGACTGCAATTCATGAAATATCTTAAACAATGCACAACAGGACATGCAATCCAGGAACAAGGTTTTTCTTTTATACACCTGCTTGACCATAATATACTACAAAGAAGGTGAGCCTGCAAACAGGAGATGGGCAGCTTACATTTAGTGACCCATAAAAATCAATTTGATTTTCACAGGAATGCTTGTGCATTTTGTGCTCATGCTGTGTTAATATTACATTTACAAATAGTTCTTTTTAACTATGGTATCTTGATTTAACCCCAATTAATGATTATGAACTAACAATGTACAATATGCAGAAAACATTTTTGAATAACTATTCTTAAGTGTATGTTAATTTATTTATCTTAACATAAGAAATCCATAATAAATAATGCTTAATAAATATATCACCTTAACCCCTTTTACCTTAAACAGTATTTTTCCTTTATTCTAAATGTGTCCTATGTTTTGTGATATTATACCTAATACCTTATACCTAAAGCCCAACTCCAGCCAAATGATTTTGTTTTTGATAAAGTGGAAAATATGTAGACCCACCACGCACATTGCATCATATTGTACAATTGTCTTTAAATTTACAAACAACTATATAGCGCAGTGGCCCTACTAAATTGGATACTGACTGATTTGATAGTTTCTTTTAGACGCTCATATTACAAAGTTTAGGTAATCTAAAGTTAATTGTACAAAGATTTAAATGTGTGGTGAGCTTTAAGCCGGGTACCCACGGGCCTGATGTTGGGAGACATTTGCCGGTTCAAAAAAAAATGGGCGACATACAGCCTGTGTGTATGTCGGTCTGTCCAACAGAATGTGACCACTTGCCAGCTTCTGTCGGATGTGCATGCTGGAAAACCAGCATCTAACCGACTCCCGGTCAGTGCTCTCAGCCAATGGCAGAGATGGCTGATCGGAGTGTTCTGGCCGTGGGGCGGGTGGGTGATTGGCTGTCCCCCTGTCAGAACACAACAGCTCAGCAGGGGAGATCACTGTACTAATATCAGATGGTTAGTACAGCAGCTGACAGTTTTGTTTTCGTGCGACCGAAAAAAAACTGTACTGGGTACCAGGCTTAAGGCCGCAATTAGTTCTATGTCCCTATTGGAAAGATTTATTTCTTGCTGGAAAGTGATCAGAAATCTCCATAACAAGGGTAAAATACAAAAAAGCATTCTTTGCAGAGTTAGCAGGGATTAGAACTTCTGACAATAAGTAAAGGAAAATCTCCCCAAGAGTCTCAGTAAAAAAATAAAAGCCTTGTAATTATTTTAACCTCTACCCTCTCTATCCAAGACTAAAAAAATTTGTGAACTGGGGTTTCGTTTTAGATCCTTCATCTAATCCAGAGATCTTAGGAGAGTGGTTGTCAATTCATGAGCTATAGGGGGCTTCGACTGTGGCCCCTGATATCACCAAAGGACCACACATATTGTTCATTATATCTAATGCTTGCGACTGTCTGAGACTGTAGACCTAATAAAGGAAATGATGGTCAGAGACTGTGGACACTGATATCACCAAAGGACCACACATATTGTTCATTATATCTAATGCTTGGGACTGTCTGAGACTGTAGACTTAATAAAGGAAATGATGGTCAGAGACTGTGGACACTGATGAATGAAGTGTGCAGTGCTACAACTTCCACATAATTGAATCAGCTG
Source organism: Glandirana rugosa (assembly GCA_018402905.1). Lineage (NCBI taxonomy): Eukaryota > Metazoa > Chordata > Amphibia > Anura > Ranidae > Glandirana > Glandirana rugosa. Next base: position 1,146,930 of record BLSH010490079.1, read on the forward strand.
GGCTACCAGTATTCAGGTGCAGGTTGCTGAAGCCTTGAGAACATCAAATCCACATGAAAAGCCAGCAACACAGTACTTGACAGTAGGCTTTATTATATGGGTGGAATAAAGCCTACAGTTATTTTTAAGTACCATTGTTGCCGGCTTTTTGTATGGATTTGAGAGACTGCGGACACGCTACATTTTAGATGGGGATATGCTGCAGAATACAACATTAAACTGGGAACATGTTACATGAGGCCAGTAGAGATCAATGTTATTACCTTAATCAATGTTCCCACTACAGATTGCTGAGGTCTGAGGGCCACACATCAAATACTGAAGGGCCTGATGCAGCCCTTGGGGCCACAGGTTGGGCACCAGGGTCTTAGGATCTGAAATTCAGCATACCTATGTTCTTAGTGAACTGCTCTATGCGCAGCTACTGTAATTGTGGGAATGACAACTAATTCTGGTTGCTGGCAGTGTGCTCCATCGAGAGCAAAAGTGTGGAGTGGACTTCACGAGGTGTGGTGATGGCAATTAAAGATCTGGTTATTCATTAGTTACCCTTATGATCTACGGCATATGAACTATTCCTCTGATACTAGTATTTATAAAAACTTTTCTGAACTATTGACAAGCGTGTTGTGTAAGATACTTACAGGAGTGCTGCGAATGCTGGATGGATTCTATGTAAATTTAAGGCATATGATGTGAAATAATTACACTTAAAGTGTGTCTAAACCCAAAGCCAAAAGTTAATATTATAGTTTACCAACCCTAAAATTTGGTGGCTTCATTTGTTTTCTTTTTCCAACCTTGTTTCATTATTATCACCTGTAATCCTGCCATTTTTACACTTCCTGTCTTAGTGTAACAACTACAATAAGCAGCATTCTTACCCTAGATCAGGAAGTGTATTAGGACCACATAACATGCCCTCTCATCTCCATAACAATAGGAGGTGTTTTGTAGTCCACGGAGATAGCAGGGCACACAGGAAGTTATCAGCTTACAAGATTTCTGACTGGGTTAACAGCTTTTTTTTCTTTTGCCCTCGTTGAACAGATATAATAAAACACTTGCAAAGGTATATTTAACAGACAAAAAGGGAGTAAAAAAGAGAAATTTATTGTTAGAGCTTATTTACACTTTATCTCTCCCGTCTTTGAAATATATTTCTTCTTCAAATATGACTGTGGATTGGTTTCTAAGAGTTAATACAGCTTACACTTCTTTTCATGTTGTCTTTCTGAATAGGTCCCAACATAACCTGCTAAGCAGTGGTGGCCCGTCAATAGGGGGCGCAGGGGCGCCGCCCTCCCATAGCTACTCATCATAAAAAAAATAAATGGCCCTTCAACTGCTTGCAGACGAACCGCCATAGTTGTACTGCGGCGGGTCAGCTCTCCTGCGCAAATCGCCATCATTGTACATCAGCCGCTTTAAGAGCTACGGGGGCATGCACAACACTGGAACCGATGAGCATGGTCGGCAGCCGCGATGTCCGCTGGCTACCCGCGATCGCTCCACAGAGGGTCAGAACGGAGATCTGTCAATGTAAACAGACAGATCTCCATTCTGTCAGGGAAGTGGAGAGAGATCTGCCGTTCCAAGTAATCTGGAACAGCGATCTATCTCTACTCCCTGTCAGTCCAGCCCCCACACAGTTAGAAACACCTACCTAGGGAACATTTAACCCCTTGATTGCTCCCTAGTGTTAACCCCTTCACTGCCAATGACATTTACTGTATACAGTAATCATTGGCTATTTTTAGCTCTGATCGCTGTATAAATGTCAAAGTGTCAAAAGTGTCCGATCTGTCTGCCACAATATCGCAGTCCCACTAAAAATCGAGACGGGGCACCGGACACACAGGGTCTATGGGAAGCATGACATGCTGCATTCATATGATTGCAAACAAGAAGCTCTATTGGTGCTTTTCTAGAGTGTCCTGAGGGGCAACACTCCCACTATAGCATTGTTCCCTGCTGTGGTGTGATTGGCGGGTCCCGCACGGTCATTTCTGATTTCTGGCCAGTCTGGAGGTGGAAGCTGTGAGAGCTGTGAGTACAATGGTGGGGGAGGGGGAGGGGTGACACCTGATGTGAAGGAGGACCCTGATGATGGGGATTCCTGATGTAAAAGAGGACTCTGATGGGGATGCATGATCTAAAGGGGAACTCTGATGATGGGGATGCCTGATGTAAAAGAGGACTCTGATGGGGATGCCTGATATATAGGAGGACTCTGATGGGGATGCCAGATGTAAAGGGGAACTCTGATTTGAATGGCTGATGTAAAGGGGGGCCCTGATGATGGGGATGTCTGATGTAAAGAAGGACGCTGATGGGGATGCCTGATGTGAAGGGGACTCTGATGGGAATGCCTGATGTAAAGGGGGACTCTGATGATGGGAATACCTGATGTAAAGGAGGACTCTGAATGGGATGGTTGATGTAAAGGGGGTCTCTGGTGGGGATGTCTAATTTTAAGGGGCACTATGATGGGGATGCCTGATGTAAATGGGGACTCTGATGGGCATGCCTGATGTAAAAGGGGACTCTGATGGGCCTGCCTGATGTGAAGGGGGACTCTGATGATGGGGGTGCCAGATGTAAAGGGGTAAAGGGGTAATCTGATGGGGATTCCTGATGTGAAGGGGGACTCTCATGGATGGGACGAGGAGTCTTGGAGGATGTGCTTACCATTTGGATTGAGATACTGTATGCAGAGTGTGTAACTCTATACAACCAATGCGAACGTTCGTTTTATACATGTGAGTGCATCTTTTTACCTTTCAATAAATGTTTTATGATACATACTACACTATGAGATGCTTATTTTCCCATATATGGTGAATCTACTGTCTGGGAGGATTTAAATCATTGCAGTGTGCTGGAGAACGGAGCTTCTGAGGGTAGAGACTAAGGGAGTGACGGCTGGTCTGGGAGGTGTATTGCTGTGGTGGCTGATTTGATCATATGTCCATCTGACCTCCGTGACAGGGGTCCACTCCTGGGGGTGAGAGTCAGTGTGTTCGGTGCTGGTGGTGGTCTCTGCCCTTGGAGGAGGTTTTTCTCTTCCGTTCACTGACAGACGCAGCCTTCTTATGACACATGGGGTTATGCTCATCCTACTAGGAGTAGACTAGGCAAAAACAAACAAAAGCGTAGGTTGGCCCCTCCCAGGGTGCCGTCCTCACCTCAGCATATAATCCCCCTGCTCTGCATAGCACATCAGTTTTCTTTTGCCTAGTGCAAGGAGTAGACCTGGTTCCCTTTGGTATCTGCGGTCTCCTGAAGATTCATCTGATGAAGACTGCTATCAAGAAGCTGGCTGGTGGTATAGAGGATATCTCGAATCCAAATCTTTCCCCAGTCCGGCCGACACTATGCGAACGCCCTTCGGGGTGCCCACCGCATAGCGCCCGTTCCGTGCGGGCGGCCAGTGGCTAAAACCCACTAGAGCCCAGTGACTAGGCACTAGGGGTGCGCATCTTCACTGGCCTCACGATTCGATTACGATTATCAGGTCAACGATTCGATTCGATTCCGCGATGCATCACGATGCATCACGATTAGGATACAGGGGTGTCGGTGGGTGGTGAGGGGTGTCAGTGGGTGGCTGTGAGGTGTCAGTGGGTTGCTGTGGGGTGTCAGTGGGTGGCTGTGGGGTGTCAGTGGGTGGCTGTGGGGTGTCAATGGGAGGCTGTGGGGTGTCAGTGGGAGGCTGTGGGGTGTCAGTGGGTGGTGAGGGGTGTCAGT
>BLSH010490079.1:1170980-1184267 GCA_018402905.1 Glandirana rugosa
ACAAATGAAAAGATGTTCTTAAATGGAGACGAGAACACCGACAGACTCAAATTGGTGAATGGTAGGCCCCGGGAAAAAATGTAAACAACCAATGTTCAATTTTTGTAAAAAAAAACGATCTTTTAATGAACCTTGGGGGTTTGTAATATATTAAAAAGTTTGTGGGATCTCTTATTTTACCGCTAGCAACGTTATGAAAAACAGTGTGCCATAAACGCGTCGTCAGAAAGTTCACGCTAAAAAAACCTTTTTAAAGTGAAAAAACTCAATTTTTTATTCTGTTGTCATTTCAATCGGAGACAGCCACAAGAGCAGAGGTAAATTCTTGTAGAAAAGTAAACAGTTATGGCATAAACTTCTGTACAGTGATTGACATCCCAAACACAGATCGGGCTATATGAGTCCAGGTGGGAGGAGGGTTTAGGAATGACTTGAACTCCAGTGTGTCAGTCCTCTCTCTCCTCCCCCTGACACCACAGTCCCAGAGATTGATGACTTCACCTTAATACCTCAATTTAGTGCACTGAAACAACTCCCCCTTGTATAGAATTGCTTGCTAGCTACTAATGTCACAAATACTAACAGGTTCTTGTAGTCTCTTTATGGTGGTGCACTTGTAGATCTTCTTAGAATAAGGTAGACTCAATACTTCCAAATAGGCACCCGTTAATCAGTATTATAATCCTATAACCGAAAGGAGAAAAAGATAATGGATAAGCACTTTGTTGCTGTCTGAGAGTGCCACTAACCTGCAGTCTCTTTGTAACGTGGACAGAAGAGTGAGCAGAGGCAAAGCAGAGTTCAGAATTTAAAGGTTCTTTTGGGCAGATAGCCCTCTCACCCACTCCAACATCAGTAAGGCCACACAGACACACCGCTGTTACTTTCAGTTGAGCTCCCGGTCTCACACCCAACTCCTTCCTCCCTCGTGGTGGCTCTGGCTCTTTCAGGAAACTTCCCCCAGTAAAAACCTTCCCCCAGTTACAAAAACCGTTGGGCGTTGTAGTTTTCAGTCCATGTATCACGGCACAATCACGCCCTCTGCAGCTACAGTGGAGCTTTTGAAGGAAAAGCTTGAGCGTATCTAGTGAAGTGGTCAGTTACTACCAGAATATTTCCCTGTCCACTTAGGTCAATCTCCAAGCATCGGAAATCAATGCACACCAAATCCATAGGTCCCTGGCACTGGAGGTGGCCCATTGGGGTGGCTAGGCGTGGCAAGCTCTTCCTTTGGATGTACGGAAGACAGGAATGGCAGTAGCTCTCCACTTCAGCCTGCATGCAGGGCCAGTAGAACCGATCCCTCGCTAATTTAAAAGTCCTATCAGGCCCTAGATGACCATGATTGTCATGCAGAGCGCAGTCAAGACAATTTCCCTATGTTTCTCAGGTAGAAATAACTGCCAACTTTCTTTGGAATCTTCAGAGGGGCCCCTTCTGTAGACCACCCCATTATGCAATTGGAACCGATCCCACTCTCGATGAAGCAAGCAAGCTTCTTTTTGGGTATCAGCAAGAAGCAAATCAGGACACTGGCTTTCCAAGGCCTTTATCACCAAACCACAAAGGGGATCTTCTACCTGATCTCGTCTCAGGTCTCTCTTGGAGAGCTTGGGTAGACCTTCACTTCCAATCTGGGTAGCATGGCAATATCCTTTGGGGACTCCAGCTGCTGGGACCCCAATTTCTTCTGCGCTTGGCCTGCCTCTAGCTTGAAACTCTATTCCCTGACAGAGAGCTTGCACTCCTTCAGGGGCCAGATGAGTCCATGCCGCTGAAGAATCTCCTGGGTTGCAGGGCTTTCTAGACAATGCATCCGCGTCTCTGTTTCCCACACCTGGGCAGTACTTCAAGCTGAAATTGAATTCAGACAGGGCAGCCAACCACCTGTGGCCTGTCTGTTACGTACCTGACGGTGGAGTCTGTCTTGTGCAGGGAACAACCGCTCTTGCGCACCCGATTCAAGGACCCCTGGTAGTGTAGACAGAGGCCCGAGAGTGCGGGATGGCACGAGGGCTGGATGGTCACAGATGTTGTAGTGAGATTCCAGCAGGTCGTGCAAACAGGAGAATGGTCGTACAAGCAGGGTTGGCAACGTGCAGGCAGAAAGGTACAAAAGGGGTTAGGCAAGCGGATCGTCAAGTTCAGGCAAGGTTCGTTAACGGGCGGGCAGCGGAGGTACAGAGGAGTAGACAAACGGATGGTCGTGGATAGCCGGGGTCGATGCAGGTAGCGGACAACAGGTCAAAGCAAGCCGGGTAGACAGGAAACAGGTGAAAACACAGGAACAGGTAGGGAGCTGAGGCTCACAGGTCTGGAACGCTGTAGAACAAGCAGCAACTTGGTGCAGTATGTCCAGGGTTTAAATAGGCACCATTTGGCGCGCGAACGCGCACGGGAGCGCGCGAGCGCGCACGGATGCGCGCGCACCACCCGGAAACGGCCAGGAACACTGGCAAAGTCCTTTTTACTGACACTGTCACATCCAACTTGGCCACAGTGAGGATGTAGGTGAGGGTGTCTGTCTTGACCACAAAGTCTGCCCCATACAGATAGTCTCTCAACTTATCCACCACCGCCCACTTTAAATCCAATAACTTGAGTTTGTGAATGCGGTAATTCCTTTCAGTGGGAGTCAGGCTCCGACTCACATAGATAACTGGCCCTAAGTGTTCACCATGTTCTTGATAGAGCACCCCACCCAACCCCTCTTGACTGGCATCCACGTGTAGCTTGTATGGCTTAGTTGGATCTGCATAAGCCAGGAGAGGGGCAGTCGTAAGACTCCACTTTAGCTGCCAGAAAGCCTCTTTGCACCGAGCAGTCCACTGTCCTTGAATGGACTCTTTGGGCTTCCTGGGTCCTCCAGCTGCTCTGCCGGGTCCAGCTAGGTCCGAGGGCTCCTCTTCTTCCTTATTTCTCAGCAATTCATTGAGAGGATGAGCTATCTTGGCAAATCCTTTGACAAATCTTCTGTAGTAAAAGCAGACCCCGGAAATGACCTAAGCTCAGTCACATTGGTGGGCCTCGGTCAAGAGGTAACTGCCTCTAACTTTTTATCGTCAGTGGCTACTCCTTCTGCAGACACAATATGACCCAGATAGTTGACTGAAGAACTGACATTTCTCCAAGGACAGCTTCTGCCCCTCTTCATAGAGCCTCTTCAGAACCTTCTCCAAACGTTCTTCGTGTCCATCGGGACATTGTGCCTTCAAGTGGCCCACTCCTCCACATCTGTAGCATCTCATCCTAGTTGAGGTGGAAGTAAGATCGGGTCTAGCTTCCCTGTCTACTTCATTCTCCTTGGGCAGGCCCATCACTGTCTGCTGAATACCTGCAAGGGCTTTCTGTAAGTTTGTCTGTGCCTCCACTACCTGTTTTATGGTCTTTTGCATTTCAAGCTGTGCTTGCATCACCTGAGCCACAATATCAGACGTGGCTGTAGCAGAGTTGGCCTGGAATATGGTTACCTTGGGTGGCCCAGGATCAGAAACATCTTCCTCCTCTGCTTGGTCTTCCCCATCTCAAATAGTGCAGGTAAGTACCTACTCCTTCTTGGGTGTTGGTTGTGCTTTGGGGTAAGAATTTGGGTCTTTTTTTGTCAATAGATCCTCTTCCTTCCTTACCAGTCGAATTAGCTCTGGGTTTGATAGAGATTTACACTGCTCAGAGGTCTTCAACTGAATCCATATGGGGTCAGAATGTAAGGCACCTCTGAATATTAATAGACCAAACCGCGCTACTAATAATAGGCAAAAATGAAGTAAAACAATAGGGGATTGCTCTGTCACTCAAATAGTATCCCACTACTACTTAAAGATATAACGATAATGGTAGTGAGGCGCAATCTGTTCACAGTGAGTAAAAGAAACAATTATATATGAAATAAATATAAGTAAAATGAATACTATACAGATAAATAATTAAATCAGTAGCACATTGCCCCCTTGTGACTATAGTGCAAACATAAGTGAACTATTCTTCATCAATATGCATAATAAACAAAGTGTGTATAAATAAAAATAAATACTGCCACCTAGTGGTCAAAATCAGATAGCAAACACATCTTGTGCAGAATTAATGTCCAAAAAAATTAATAATAAATATATAAAATAAGTGAAGTCCATGAAGTGCTAGTGAAGATCCAGTGACGATACTTCTACATGGATCAATTATAGTGCAAAAAACACACATAAAGTGCCACTGCAATGAAAAGGTGTCCAACTGGGTGCTCCTTCTTGCAAGAAAAAGTGCTTCTGGGTGCACACACACCGCCACCAGGCAATAGTTGTGCTCACCTCAAAGAGCGACCCCCAATGGGCCAAATCGCACCATCCCCACTGGGGTACAATCCTCCTTGCACTTGTAAGCTTGCTGAACACCGGTAAGTTGTAACCAAACGACATGCAAAAACAGAGGAATACTCACATAGTGCTGAATCGTTTAGACATAAAAGGTTTAATGAAAGAAAGATTAAAAACACTCACATTGCATTGTGTACTACCACCGGTACACTCGGGCAGAGATCTGGCATAGACAACCCTGGCACTCTCCGTGAACAGGGTATACTTCGGCTGCTGACACATAGGAAGGGATACACAGTCTCACAGAACGTCACTAAAGCTCCTCCCGATGCGTTTTGTTACTCATCACGTGACTTTATCAATAAACATTTTATGTCTAAACGATTCAGCACTATGTGAGTATTCCTCTGTTTTTGCATGTCATTTGGTTACAACTTACCGGTGTTCACCAAGCTTATAAGTGCAAGGAGGATTGTACCCCAGTGGGGACGGTGTGATTTGGCTCATTGGGGGTCGCTCTTTGAGGTGAGCGCAACTGTTGCCTGGTGGCAGTGTGTGTGCACCCAGAATCACTTTTTCTTGCAAGAAGGAGCACCCAGTTGGACACCTTTTCATTGCAGTGGCACTTTATGTGTGTTTTTTGCACTATAATTGATCCATGTAGAAGTATCGTCACTGGATCTTCACTAGCACTTTATGAACTTCACTTATTTTATATATTTATTATTATTATTTTTGGACATTAATTCTACACAAGATGTGTTTGCTATCTGATTTTGACCACTAGGTGGCAGTATTTATTTTTATTTATACACGCTTTGTTTGTTATGCATATTGATGAAGAAATAGTTCACTTATGTTTGCACTATATTCACAAGGGGGCAATGTGCTACTGATTTAATTATTTATCCGTATAGTATTCATTTTACTTATATTTATTTCATATATAATTGCTTGTTTTACTCACTGTGAACAGATTGCGCCTCACTACCATTATCGTTACCTCTCAGGATCTGCTTCATTCTGACTTGGTCCAGTGCTGTCGAGTCCATCCCTTTCCTCAACACAATTTGATGCAGTATCTTGTTTAGTCTTTGAATGTACTCAGACAAGGGTTTGTCTTGCTGTTGAAAGGTGTGTTCAAACTGATAGACTAATTCGGAAGCCTTTTCTGTTCGACCAAATTCCTCTTGTAACATAATAAGGTAGTCGTAGGCTGTACAATTCTTTTTGCTGAATTTTAGATTTCAAATGACTTCAGCAGCAGTTCTTTTCAGCCTCTCCGTGATTCGCAGTTTCTTCTGAGCCTCAGGGATGCCATTCCTCTTGGGCTTGTAAGGCCCCTTCCATCCAAGGCTCATATTCCTCTTCTCCCTTCTGCATGGGCAATGTTCCTAAAAAGGGTCTCAGCTTCCGGTACCCCGCCCCAGTGTGGGCAACGTTGGTCTGGTTGCACTTGGTAATAAAGTTTCCCAGAGCAGTGAAGAACTTGGCTCCCAGAGTAACTGGCGTTGTGGACATATGCGTCTCCCCAACTGGGACATCATGACTGGGGCCCCATTGGTCTTTTTCCGCTGCCTGTAGCTGGATCAGATGAGCTTCAGTGTCGTTTACTAGTCAGACATTGTGCCCTTGAAAGCAGGCAGGAATCCCCCTCCTCCATTCCAATAGTACCAGGGTGTGCGAAGAATCTTGGCTCACCTTCATATCTAACACAGACACACTCTTCTCAGGAACTAAAGTCTCTATTGCCTGTTTGATTTGTGATTCAGTCCATGCAGTTCCAGGGATCTCTGCCACCAGACTTAGTTCCACACGGCCATTTTCCTCCTCGCACCAATGAACTGCAGCGGCTGTCTCCATGTTGACGTTGGTAGGGTTGCTGTCTTGAGAGGTTGCCTGCAGAGTAAAGGTAACCCGGACGAGCCCCCAAATGTAGCGCCACCCCCGCAGGAGCCGCTTGATTAATATGGGTTCTTTACTCTGCCTTCTCAACCCTAAGAACCAGCCCTACCCCACTGGCACACCTGGTGATAGTAGAACACGAATATCACAACCACTGACACAGATTTGGATGAAGATAAGAGAAAGCAAAGTTTACTGTATGACTGCTAAAACAGAGAATATAGAAACAGCCACATTAGAAACGTACTCCCTCTGGTATAGATTTGCTTACAAGCTACTAATGTCACAAATACTAACAGGGCCCTGTAGTCTCTTTATGGTGGTGCACTTGTAGATCTTCTTATAGGTAGACTCAGTACTTCCAATAAGGCACCAGTTAAACAGTATTATAATCCCAGAACCGAAAGGAGAAAAAGATAATGGATAAGCACTTTGTTGGTGTCTGAGAGTGCCACTAACTTGCAGTCCCTTTGTAACTTGGACAGAAGAGTGAGCAGAGGTAAAGCAGAGTTCAGAGTTTAAAGGTTCTTTTGGGCAGATAGCCCTCTCACCCACTCCAACATCAGTAAGGCCGCACAGACACAGCGCTGTTCCAATCAGTTGAGTGTCCGACTGACACTGTCCCACCTATATATCTCCGCTGTCACCGGTGCCTAGAGGTTCTCAGGGTTCTCTGTCGGGTCTTGGAATTCCCCCATCAGCTCCTGGATACAGTGCTCCGGGCCCCCCTGCGTCCCAGGTGGCAGCTCCCGGTCTCACACCCAACTCCTTCCTCCCTCGTGGCGGCTCTGGCTCTTTCAGGAAATTTTCCCCAGTAAAAACCTTCCCCCATTTACAAAGGCTGCTGGGCGATGTCGTTTTCAGTCCATGTATCACAGCACAATCACCCCTCTGCAAACTCCATTTCCCAGAGTTCTTCTCTGCTCTTACAGTCTCCCCCGATTGGCTGAGTTCAGTATACCAATCAACAGTCAGAGGAAAAAGCAGAGTTGGCTGTGCCTCAGCATGTGTCTGTGAAAAACAAAAAGGGAGGGGTGAAATCGCTCCTCAAGGCTGACAAGCTGTGTCTGTATACTGAGAGTTCTGGTCAGCTTTGCGTGGAAATCCCAACAACTGCTACAGATGGAACAAAAGCGACCCCCAAGCTGCCATCAGACAGGAAGGCAATGCTGTCCGCAGATGTCCCTCCGAATCTCCATCTGGTGATTCCGGGGATATAGGCTGCAGTTTGGCCACAGCACACAAGGTGACAGAATTCCTGTTCACAGATTCAGGCCAGGTACCAAGAGAGCAAGCTAGGCCTTGATCTGCCCCTCTTATAGACCCTCCCTGCAGTCTGTTCTTCTCTATCAACCATCTGGTAGTCGTAGTTCCTGATGATTCAGCAAGAGGGCAAATCCCATCGATTTGGACTACATGTCCCAAGATGCTTTGCTATGTCTCCGCATTCTAGATATAACATAGAGGCGTCTAACTCAGCACTAGAGGGGAACAGCTCCCTAACAGTAAAGTTACACAGTGTCTCCTGATTGCAGGAATAGATATCCACCTCCTGGCTACATGTAGATCAGGGACCTCCAAACTTTCTAAACAAGGGGCCAGTTTACTGTCCTTCAGACTTTAGTGGGGCTGGCTGTGGCAATTGGAAGTAAAAAGGTCCTGACGTGAGTGGGAATAAACAATACCCAATCTTTGTTGTCAGTGGCAGGAATTGTGCCCTATCGTTAGTGGTATTGGGAGGAATTGTGCTCTATCACTGGTGTTATTAGGGGGAATTGTGCCCCATCATTGGTGTCATTGAGCTTAATTGTTTGTGTCACTAGGAGGAATTGTGCCCCAACATTGGTGTCAGTTGGAGGAATTGTGCCCCATTGTTGGTATCAATGGGAAGAAATGTGGCCCGTCATTGGTGTCATTGGGCCCTATTGTTGGTGTAATTCGGAGGAATTGTGCCCCATTGTTGGTGTCAGTTGGAGGAATTGTGCCCCATTGTTGGTGTCTTCAGCAGGAATTGTGCTTGATCATTGATGTCAGTTGGAGGAATTGTGCCCCTTAGTCGTGTCAGTGTAAGGAATTGTACTCCATCGTTGGTATCAGTGGGAGGAATTGTGCCCCTTTATTGGGGTCAGTGGTGGGAAGGAGATCGAATGATGTCTCATTGTTGATATCAGTGAATGAAATAGTGCTCAAATGGCCGGATGCCATTAGGAGGAATTGTGCCCCATCATTGGTGTCATTGGGCTCAATTATTTGCGTTACTGGAAGGAATTATGCCACACATTGGTGTCAGTTGGAGGAATTGTGTCCCATCGTTAGTATCAGTGGGAAGAAATGTGGGTCATCATTGGTGTCATTGGGCCCTATTGTTGGTATAATATGGAGGAATTGTGCCCCATTGTTGGTGTCAGTTGGAGGAACTGTGCCCCATTGGGGTCAGTGGGGGGGGAAAGGGAAGCAAATGATGCCTCATTGTGTATATCAGTGGATGAAATAGTGCCCAAATGGGGGGTTGAAGCAAGCAAAAGGCCACTTCTGGCGCCCGGGCCAGAGTTTGGAGACCACTGGTGTAGATGATAGGTTTTAGTCTTAATCCATAAACAGCCTGAGTCTAGAATTCAAGGGAGCCTCAAATAAATAAAGGGATTGATTTAAAGACTAACACGGGTACTTGTAGGCATCACAAGGTACCTGCACTTTAGAATGACCCTAATTATGGAGTTATTCCAACTCTATGTACTATATTTTGAGTATATTCTATTTTAGCCTCCATGATTCAGCTTTCAGCTTAAAACAAAAATTCTCAGATTTTCCAGTCTTTACTAATTGTCAAAGTTCATGGACAAAGCACTTCTGTAGGTGTACAGGTAACCCAATACAAAATAGACATACAGTAAATTGATGTTCAAAGGAAAAGGCCATACTATAATCCTGAGTTTGTCATTTGTACATTACTATATTGGTATGCACATTGTTTTCTTTATTTGTCATCTTGCAGGCTAATTCAGTTCGGAGGGAGCCCCATAATGAGTCATCGGGAGGTAATTTGTGGTTCTTCTGAAGGGTTACTTAAACTTTTTACTGGATCCAGTAACATCACAAACATATCGGCAACTCCACAACTATAATTACGGTGTGTTGTTTGTGACATTACAAGAGAGCAGAAGGTTTGGAAAAGGTCTTAATTATGTCTGGTAGAAGTTCATTGTGATTCACTGACACCCTGTCCGACCTCTGTCTGCCGTCTTTAGATGAGGAGGAATCGGGAACAACCTGATTTTTGTGGTACTGGAATTGTTTTCTATTTTAGTTGCTCGTTTTAATCACGATCCAAATTCAAACACATTCAGTTTAAAGGGGTAGTCCACCATAAATTGTCTCTCTGTTTGGTGGATGTCATAGAGTTAAAACACCAGCAGTTTGTCAAATGTTTTTATTTACTGTTCATTCACTCCCTTGTTATCTCTCACCTTGACTATTGCAACTCCCTTCTCATTGGCCTCCCTCTTCATAGGCTATCCCCTCTTCAGTCTATCATGAATGCTGCTGCCAGATTCAGATACCTTACCAACCACTCAGTGTCTGCTACCCCTCTCCACCAATCCCTACATTGGCTTCCGATTGCCCAGCGAATTACATTCAAAATACTAACTACAAAATATAAAGCCATTCACAACTCTGCTCCGAGCTACATCACCAATCTTGTCTCCATATATCAACCAAGCCATCCTTTGCGCTCCTCTCAAGACCTTCTGCTCTCTAGCTCCCTTGTCTCCTAATCCCATACTCATCTCCAGGACTTCTCCAGAGCCTCTCCCATCCTCTGGAACTCTCTACCTTAATATGTCCAGCTATCTCCTACTCTGGCTGCCTTTAAACGATCCCTGAAAACTCATCTTTTCAGAAAAGCCTATCATGTCTCCAACTAAACATTTATCACTTCCATCAGCTCATCCCCCACAGTTATAACCTTTTGTTCCACTTGCCCCACCCTCTTAGATTGTAAGCTATTATGCCTCTTGTATTTTATTGTATTGTAACTGTACTGTCTCTCTTTTATATTGTAAAGCGCTGAGTAAACTGTTGGCGCTATATAAATCCTGTATAATAATTATAAAAATAATATAATATATAATAATAATGTAGCCAACAGCGGACTACAGTTACCTGGCACTGCAAACTTACCACCTTCATTCTTAGACTGTCTCTGTGTCCCTCTAGTACTGGGCCCGAGTGACATGTATCATCTTCCTGAGCCAAGCAGAGAACATTGTAGGAATTGTAGTCTGCTGAACAGATATCCTGGATCTACAGAACTATCCCTGGACTACACATCCCAGCAGGCCATCTGCTACACAGAAAAGAACTCTGAGAGAGGGTCAGCATATTAGGCCCAAGCTCTCTTGCTTCCCGAGCTCCATCAAGTAAACACCCCTCCGCTGCTGTGTGAGAGGGCTGCGGCCTATCACATAGCAACACGGCGTTCCCAGTCCCGACCCAGGCGGGTCCAAACCACTTGCTACATGAGGGGCATCACCGCAGCGTCGCTGTACCAGCCAGATCAGATGACTTACAATCCCCAGCAGCCAGTCGGTCATCTCCGCCCATTCTGCAAATGGACGAATAAACTAGAATTGCTCTTTGGGAGGTCCCTACACTGTTCTCCAGTTGGTGAGAGGGCATTTGCCTGCCAATACAATCTCTGCCTTGCAATATTTCATTGGACACTGTATACAGACACCTTACACTTGGGATTACTTAATCATATTTCACAGGACACTGTACACAGACACCTCACCCTTGGAATTGATCTAAAGATTACTGCTAGTCAGGTTAAGCTGCTTTTCTCTGCCTACACATCATTGTGCCATATTCAGAATCTGTTCTTTGAGCTGCAACTTGCTGGTGAATATCATTGCAGGCCTTGCATCCTGGACACTGCTATTCTACTGCTAGTTAAAGGAACCCATCCCTAATACTTATAATACCTGGTCTCTCATTAGGATTAAAGGTGTAATAGGCCGACCTGGGATCCCCTTTATTTGTGGTATCATATACAGTAACTAGTGGTTTATTAGAGATCCATTCATTCATTGTCTGTTCCTATGTACCTTGATATTCTTTATCTGTGATTTCAAGCTGTTATTTAATTGCCTTAGGAGACCTTCTCAACTGAGTTTTGGCTGTTCATCCAGGACTTAGCTGACTGATACTATATTACCAAACTCTCCTTTTGTAGTAAGTTAAATCAAAGAGAGCTAATCAATCTGCATTGCGTTGGTGTGTCATTTAAAGGTATATGCAATATGTCTGAACCTAGAGTGTCAGGAGGGCTGGAAGGTTCACAGGGTCAAGGTGGCGCAGATGAACAAGTAACTCTAAGCAACCCCAAGGGGGCAGTGCTACAATAATAATAATATTAATAATAATATTAATTAGGGGACACAAGCAAAGTTGTTAGTCAGCTAGACTCGCCAACTCCCATCACATACGTCCCAACTTTTGAGCTTGACAAAAAGAGACAATTTACAAAGAGGTGGAACGTGGGGCGCATGTGACACTGTGTCAAAAAGTGGGTGTGGCCCACGGGCATGACCATATGGGTGTGGTTTAAAGGTACAATGGCTAACCTGAAAGCTCTTGCAGAGAATACAGTGTAAAACAGCACACCGCAAACAAACCCATTTGGCATAAAATATTTGGAAAAACTTTTGACGCTGACATTTCTCAGTACTGCTACACTTGTTGAGCCTTCTCACTGTATACATAGCACACATATTCCACTTTTGTTTTACCAACAAAATATGTTTCACTGATAGTACCAGAAGCAAGACCCTAATAGACACATACAAAACCCAACCCATTAATTGTTAAAACATGAAACTCTTCCATTGCATATGTTCTTCTGCACACATCCTGCCTTAACTACTTTCTGCCCGCCCACAGTACATTTACTGCGAGCTGGCAACACAGCCAGGCTGAATCACATTCATGTACGTCTTCTAGCTTTTTCCAGGTTCGGGGAGTGCATGTGCATGCCCCCTGCTGACCCATGCTGTCACTGGCTACAGCACGATTTTGACAGCAGGCCCTGGCGCATGGAGCCAATCACAGAACAGAGTCCTGTGTTTACAAACACACAGGACTCTGTACACATAGCAGCGATCTGGCTGTTTCTTGATTTGTAAGTACAAGCAGAACATATTACACTTGTTAGGCACACACTTAACCCCTTGATTGCCCCTAGACGTTAACACCTTCCTAGCCAGTGTCATTAGTACAGCGTCAGTTTACAGTATTATATCTGATCACTGTATTAGTGTCACTAGCAATGTCAGTTAGCTATTTAGCATATCTCCCAGCGAGGGTTTGTTAGCGCCAGATTGCCTGCCACACTATTACAGTCCCACTATAAGTTTCTGATCACCGCCATTACAGTATAGCGTCTATAGCTGTGTAAATTCCAGTATATATTCCATAGTGTGTAGACACTGTATAACTTTCACACAAACCAATAAATATACACTTATTGGGATTTTATTTTTAACCTAAGACATGTAGCAGAATACATTTTGGCCTAAATTGATGAAGAAATTGTATTTATTTCTTTTTTGGAAATGTTTTATAACGGATAGTAGAAAATTGATTTTTTTTTTCAGACATTTCTGTCTTTTTTTTCCGTTTATATAATAAAAAATAAAAAACAACAGTGGTAATCAAATACCACCAAAAGAAATCTCTATTTGTGGGAAAAAAGGATATAAATTTAATTTGCGTAGTGTTGCACAACAATTGCCAGTTAAAGCAGCACAGTGCTGAATAGCAAAAAATGTCCTGTTTAGAAGGGGTAAAAGGTCAAGTGGTTAAAGAAGAACTTGAGGAGTATATAATGTACTTAGAGTGCTGTGGCCAGGAGTATGAAATGCTCAACACAGTGTCTATCCTGCAGGGTCCAGGAGAGCATAACACACAGAGTGCAGAGGTCAAGAGTGCATAACACAGAGTTTCATTATCTAGAGTACATAATGCAGAGATTGCATGACTCAGGAGCAGTGGCAGCCCACACATATGGCCCGGCGCG
>BLSH010490079.1:1203479-1215872 GCA_018402905.1 Glandirana rugosa
GACAGCAGCTCTGTGGGGGGACCAGGGAAGCATCCAGGGACCCTGGGAACAGCAGAAGATAAGTAAACTGGATAGAGGAAAATGGAGGAGATTGGTTCCTCTAAATGCCACACCCGCCATCCCTCCTATCCAGGTGTACAAGGGAGGCACATGGGCCCCCTGGACTACGGGGCCTGGTTGCAATTGCAACACCTGCAACCCCTATCGTTACGCCCTGACGTCAATCATCCTAGCACATGTAAACTGAGTGCCAGCGATGTAACTTAGCTGCCCATGTGCAGCTCAGTGTACATGCCACACAAGACTGCGAGCAGGGAGGTAGTTTTATTTTATACATAATAGACATTGCATGTCTCTTCTGAGATAAATAGCCTGCCCACTCATGGGTTTTGTCATTTTGAGTTTAGTTCCACTTTACTTTTGTGAATTAAGCCTCCATTATGCAACTGTCATCTTGCAGAGGTGAGTTATATGGAACTATTCTTTGTAATTACATTTTTGACCAGTAGATGGTGCTCCTATGGGCTCTGAACGCTTAACTAATTTTAAGGTGAACTTGTACTTACCCAGAATAGGTAAAGTAACAGCACGATATCCAAAACACAAAGGAAAATCAGCATAGGACTTGCAATGACTTGAAAAACATCTGGTCTAAAGAATCCCAATCTCAGGATGTGGAAATAACTTTATGATGAACTCAAAGACAAATTACTGCAGAAAAGGGCAACTGTTTTTAGGCAGCTGCTTGATATATTGATATGTGCATGCTTACAGTAACGCCAGGATAATGTTGGACCCACCTACAGCTACAAAATGAAATGTTATTAACGTCAAAGTTGTACCAACACACTTCCAGGGCTGGTGCAAGGATTTTTGACACCCTATGCGAAACCTCAGTTTGCCGCCCCTTTGGCTCCACCCCTAACTCCACCCCCTTTGCCCTGTGCATGTATATGATGGAGGTGGCGGAGGTGGAAATATTTGCAGCGCCTCTCTACCTATTTCTTTAGCCGTGGTCCACAGGCCCACATCTGTGCCTCTGGACCCGGCCTAAAGACAAATAATGGCAGCATCGGCTTGCTTGCACATGCCAGCTGTGGTCCACAGGTATATGGACAGGCTGGGGTAGTATATGGACAGGCTGGGGTAGTATATGGACAGGTGAGGGCAGTATATGGACAGGCTAGGGTAGTATATGGACTGGCTAGGTTAGTATATGAACAGGCTAGGGTACTATATGGACAGGCTAGGGTAGTATACAGACAGGCTAGGGTACTATATGGACAGGCTAGGGTAGTATATAGACAGGCTAGGGTAGTATATGGACAGGCTGGGGTAGTATATGGACAGGCTAGGGTAGTATACGGACAGGCTAGGGTAGTATGTGGACAGGTTGGGGTATTATATGGAGAGGGGCTTGTCAATATCATTTCCTCTCACATTTCTAGTTCTTAGGCTATATATTAAAGTGGAGTTCCACCCAAAAGTGGAACTTCCGCTTTAAGAGAAGGTGACCCCCCTGACATGCCGCAATTGGCATGTAATTTTTTTTGGGGGGGGGGCGGAGTCACAGGGTCCCCCGTCCCACTTCCTCCTCTGATGCCGCCTAACTGGAAGGAAGTTCACCTTCCTCTCCTCCCACCCAGCGATCTTCTGGGACCTGTGATGGGTGTGACAGGTCCCAGAAGATACGCCAGCCATTCACAGCGCGCAATGCGACTCGCACATGCACAGTGCGCACCTGGCTTTCAAGCCAAAGCCGGGTGCTCACACTTGTGATGCTGGTGCCGCCGAAGGGAGGGGGAGAAGAGCAAGCCTTCGGGCGGCTGCATTGCTGGAGCATGGGACAGGTGAGTGTCCGATTGTTAAAAGTCAGCAGCAGCACTTTTTCTGGCTTCTGACTTTTAGCTGGGTGGAACTCTGCTTTAAGCAGGGCATCCTAGGGATCCAGGCACTGTTCCAGGTCATAGGTAGATATTTGGGTGATGTTTTTAGCTTTTACACAACATAGGCAGTATTACTGGAATTTATTATAACACATGGAAAATCCAGGTAAACCATCAACAAGTTAAAAAATAAATTGTATGTAAAGCTGAAATCTGGGCTAGAGAAGAACTAACCTTTGCAGTGGGTACACTGCAAAGCTAGCTCACTTTTAGGTTGGCATGCTGTTTAGGATGGGATTCACTATTTTGCACTTAACCACCCCTTGTGGGAGCCCAGTCGGGGATCCAGGAGTATGGACTTGCGCTACGGATAATGGATTAACAGGAATTTCACACTTATTCAAGATATGACTACAATAAGGAGCAGGAATGGGTACTAGGAGAATAACTAGTGGGTTCTTAGAAGACTATGTACAGGAATGGTATTGAAAAGACTTATTTGTTGAACTGTTTATATGTTAAATTTAAGAATTCAGTAAAAAACTTTTGTTTATATCTTGGCCTGGACTGAAGTCACTTTAGGACAACCTTAAAAAGGTGCATGCATACATGGCGTATCACAAGAACAGGGCTTATCAGGAGACAAGGCAAGGTAGAGAAGATGCAGTACAATTTAGAAACGTGCAGTGAAGCTATTCAGAGGAGGCTATATTGCCTTGCTAATGTCTACAGTACTAGTGTCAAGTGCATAGGCAGCCAGCCAGTCAGGAAATGGAGTGACTTGGCATAGGTCACAGAAAGCCCTGGTGAGGACGGCGCTTGTGCGGTTAGGCTCCTTCCTTAGGCTCCATGCACACTGGACGCTCTATATAGTCATTTTGGAAGTCGGATTTCTGGCAGAAAAATGCTGCTTTTCAAAACTAGCTTTTATCAAAGTTTTGTAATAGCGTTTATGCGCGTTTATCGGCGTCTGCGTTTTTGAGCGTTTCTCTTTTAACTTCATTAGCTTCCATTGACTACAAAAAACACCGCACGCCAATAAACGTCCGTTTAGCGGCGTTTATTAGTGTTTATCGGCGTCCAGCGTTTTTTGTGGTTAGAAGAATGACTCTTGAAGGCCAATTCAGGGCGTTCAGATAACAGCCTAAAAACGCTGATGTTAAAAAGAACGCCCTAAAGACTATAAACGGTCGTTTATCAGCTTCAGTGTGCATGGAGCCTTAGAGAATGAAACCCCAATGCTGGGTCCGACTAGCGGTACAGGGCAACCTAGGAACCCAGCCTGAAAGTCAGGGAAGATGGAGTGAGGCCTGGGGAAAAAATAAGCACGGGTTATATACAAAAGTCCAGCTTCCTAGCATTCACCATATTTATAAAGTGGATAATATCATTGTAGCTCACTCTCTAAGGAGCCGCAAGTGTAAAGGGATCCCCCACCCTGCACAGCCAGGCACACCGCATCTTCACAGCATTCTTGAGTCAGAAGAACAGGCCAGTGCTTTGTTTTTATGGTTTATTGAGGGGAATAGATATTGTATTATCTTTCTTATTGTGGATTTAATCAGATGAGGAAGAACAACCTACAACTTAGTTCTGAATGTGTTCTCTGTTGCTGACCTGCAGACCCATAGAAAAAGGGTAGAGGAGTAAACCCGGACTCACTTCACCCACATATTATAACCTATTGTAAATGGTATTCTTATTTAATAGTTATATGCAATATTAATTTCTCTGTCAGATTAAGATATGCTATAATAACACTGGTACTCATCTCAGCTACAATATTCTCAGATCCCGATCAAGGGTCCACACCCAGCAAATAACAAAATAAAAACACGTATCTCTCCCTTTCACATCAATGTTATATAATTATAATGATTTCCAAAAATAATATATGATACACTTTCCCAGTGCAGTATACAAATATTATTGTTTCATTGATACCACACCCACATGAAACAATGGATGATTAAAATGCTTCCTAAGGTAAACCTATAAAATAAATCACACCTAGGAATAATTCTACCAATATGGGTATTTTGCCATAACAACCATCAAGTGGTGTCACAACAACTTATTGTTGGCAGGGTTACCTAAGTTTCATAAAGAGCCCACAATATTAATATAGTGCTTTCCCATTAATTAATTAATGAGTCATAAGTGGATTATAAACTTGTTTCTCACTGAAGATTTCCTTAGAAAAAACAACACATGAGAATAAATGTTTTATATAGTTTATTCTAACACAGCATTCAGCATACATTTTTGTAACACATCAGAGAAAATAATACCAGTTACACCATATGGTATGTGGAAATATATACCATCACTACTAATGGGTGTTGGAGATTTGGTTTTGTGTGTAAAATCTGGAATGGATCCCTGGTAGCAACATAAATACCTTGTAAGATTTTGTGGGGGTCATAAACCCGGTTATCATTAAATCTGAACTTCATCTATACTGAAAAATGCACTTTGTAGCAGGGACCCCTCAATTTTGCAAGGGTTAATTGCTGATTTAGTCTAGGGGGTAGTGAATAAGGTGAAATATTTACATCATTCTTCACTTCCACGGGCTTCCTTGTTGCTCTACGACTGGTCATCTGAAGCTGTTCCTCTTAACCAATCAACTGATTGCATAGATGTCATCATGTAACATGCGGGACCAACAATCCTGCATTGTACACAAGGATGCAGCATTCCCATCCACATCTCAGGAGTGCTGGATTGCGGAGAATATTGCTGGTTGTCTGGGTAGCGGGAAAAAAATACAAATTTCACCTTGTACATTAGCCTTACTAAACAAGCAATTAATCCCTGCATTGTGTGTGTGTACACCAAGGTTACATTTCTCAGTATAACTGCAGTATAGCTTTACGGTCAACAACAGGGCTTCTTAAAAGTGAAGCAAGGGGTTTTGTTTTTTTTTCAGAACATTTACCTAGAGCAGCCTTTCTCAACCTTTTCAATACCGAGGAACCTTTGAAATAATTCTCCGGTCTCTGGAAACCCCTGCTAAAAATTAAAAACCTACAACTCATGATACATTAGTGTGATGGTCAATGGGAAGAATGCTCCTTACACTTGTGGTCATTGGGAAGCATTACCCTCTTACAGATAGCTAAAAAAAACAATGATGTCAGTGGGAATTTATCTGAGAGGTAGAAATTGACCATTGCTCAAGGAACCCCTAGCAACCTCTGAAGGAACTCTAGTGTTCCACGGAACCCTGGTTGAGAAACCCTGACCTTGGAGGTGGATGCAGCATCAGTCCAATGCTACATCGGTCCCCCGCCGGATCTAAGACTGAGAACCGTGCGATAAAACACAGCTGATTGCTCGGTTCTCAGAGCTCCCTGAGCAGAGAGCCGATGACTGTCAGTCACTGCTGTCTGCTCTGCCCCCCCCACACCCCCACACCCCCACACCCCACTCACTACTGGAGCACTGAGCTGTGAAGGGGGATGTAGTGGATAACTCAAGCTCTCGGCGGCTCGCTGAGAGGCTGAGCTGGGTGGCAGTCCAGGCGTCTGGGTGGATCCCGACTTGATTATCACAATCTTGCCCCAGCCTGGATGGGCTGTGACGTCAGCCGACAGTGGGCTTTTGTGAAAACAGGTCACAGGAGTGCAGAACGAACTGCACTCCTGTGATCCACGGGAGCAGTACAGCCAAGCGAGATTTGGCTATACTTCTCCTTTAACCAGGCTTTCATGAAACCCAAAGGTTCCTCCAGAGGTTGTTAGGGGTTCCTTGAGCAATGAGCAATTTCTAGCTGTCAGATAAGATCCCACTGACACCATTGATTTATTAGGCTGTAAGGGGCAGTCCTCTGAAATGCCCACTATCATTCTTGGTGACTTCAACATCCCTGTTAATGTTAACAGCCCAGCTACAGCTCAACTTCTCAACTTAACCTCATCTTTTGACCTAACCCAATTGACACACACTTCCACTCACTCCAATGGTAATATCCTTGACCTTGTATTCTCCCATCTCTGCACTCCTGGAAACCTCACCAGCACCCCCTTTCCACTCTCTGATCACAACCTCATACGTTTCACTGTATCCCTGCCTCCAACCACCCATCCCTCCAAGCGGCAAACAATTACTGGTAGGAACCTTCGCCACTTTAACCCTTCTCTTCTCTATGCTGCTACTGACCACCTATATGACATAATCTCTCCCCTGTCTTGTCCTGATCTGGCCAGCTCTGTCTACAACAGTTCACTCTCATGATCACTAGACGCACTTGCTCCTCTAAATACACGCAGAATCAGGCCCCGACCGTTACAACCCTGGCAAACTGACAACACTAGAAATCTCAAGAGACATTGCCGTGCTCTTGAACGTCTGTGTTGTAAACCAAACGCCTGCAGGACTTCACCCTATATAAATCTACCCTCCTAAGATACAATTCCTGCCTCCATGCTGTCAAACAAGCCTACTTTGTCTCTCTTATTAATACGTTGTCATCCAGTCCCCGTCGGCTCTTCTCAACCTTTAGAGATTGCCAAGCACTTCAAAGACAAGATTGATGCAATATGCGAGGACACCACCACTGTGCGTACATCTTCCCCATCCAACATACTTTGCCTAACAGCACAGTCAACACTCTCCTCTTCTGAACTGAAGAGGTTGCAAAACTTCTCTCAGAAGCCCACCTAACCAATTGTCACCTGGATTCTGTCCCCTCACAACTACTACGGTCACCCTCTTATTCTATCCTATGCTCCCTTACTCACATCTTCAATCCCTCCCTCTCTAGTGGCACCTTCCCCCTCTACTCTAAAACAAGCGCAGATCACTCCCATACTTAAAAAGCCCTCACTGGACCCCACCAATCTGAACAACTTAAGACCTATCTCATTGCTCCCATTCACCTCTAAGCTTCTAGAACGCTTAGTCTACAACCATCTTAGCTCCTACCTCAGTGAAAATAACCTTCTTGACCCCCTTCAGTCTGGCTTTTGCTCACAACACTCCACAGAAACCGCCTTACTAAAACTCACTAAAGATTTACTAACTGCCAAAACCAATGGCCACTACCCTATACTCATACTCCTTGACCTCTCTGCGGCCTTTGATATTGTTGGCCACCCGCTCCTTCTCAATAAACTCTGTACCCTTGGCCTCCAAGACTGCTCTATCCTGCTTCTCCTCCTACCTATCACAGCGCTCCTTCAGTGTTACCTCCAACTCTGTCTCCTCCTCTCCATTGCCCCTTTCTGTAGGGGTACCTCAAGGCTCTGATCTTGGACCCCTCTATCTACACCTCCCCCCTTGGTCACTTGATAACCGCCCACAGCTTCCAATACCACTTATATGCCAATGACACCCAAATCTATTTGTCCACTCCTCACCTCACTCCTTCAGTCTCCTCTCACATTACTAACTTGCTAACTGACATATCAGCATGGATGTCACACCACTTCCTTAAACTAAATCTCTCTATAACCAAGCTGGTAATATTCCCCCTCCATGACTTTTCCTTCAAAAACAATAATGCAGCCATCAATCCCTCCCCTCATGCCAGGGTACTAGGTGTAATCCTAGACTCTGACCTGTCCTTTCAGCCCCAAATTAAATCGCTGTAGAAAGCTTGTAGACTTCACCTCTGTAACATCTCTAAAATACACCCCTTTCTAACAAATGAAACCACCAAGCTCCTCATTCACTCTTGCTTTGACTATTGCAACTCCCTTCTCATTGGCCTACCTCTCCATAGGCTACCCCCTCTTCAGTCTATCATGAATGCTGCTGCCAGACTCATCTACCTTACCAACCACTCAGTGTCTGCTACCCCTCTTCACCAATCCCTACATTGGCTCCCGATCGCCCACCAAATAAAATTCAAAATACTAACCACGACATAAAAAGCCATCCACAACTCTGCCCTGAGCTACATCACCAATCTTGTCTCCAAATATCACCCAAACTGTCCTCTCCACTCCTCTCAAGACCTCCTACTCTCAAGCTCCCTTGTCACCTCCTCCCATGCTCGTCTCCAGGATTTCTCCAGAGCCTCTCCCATCCTCTGGAACTCTCTACCTCAACCAGCCCTATTCTAGCTGCCTTCAGGCGATCCCTGAAAACACATCTCTTCAGGGAAGCCTATCAGACCTCCAACTAATCTTTTACCACTTCCATCAGCTCACTCCCCACAGTTACAACCTTTTGTACCACCTGCACCCCCCCCTATTAGATTGTAAGCTCTTCTGAGCAGGGCCCACTTAAACCTTTTGTATTCTATTGTATTGTACCTGTATTGCCCCCCTTTTATTTTGTAAAATGATGCGTAAACTGTTGACGCTATATAAATCCTGTATAATGATAATAATAATAATCCTTCCCAATGACCACACATGTAAGGAGTATTCTTCCCACTGACCATCACACTAATGTACCATGAGTTGTAGATTAAGTTATTTTTAGCATGGGTTCCCTGAGACCAGAAAGGTATTTCAAGGGTCCCTCTGTGTTCAAAAGGTTGAGAAAGGTTGGTCTAGAATACAGAGGACTAATGAAAAATGCATATTGTTGTACACTGAAGAAGATGTATCCATTATACCATATTGAATTTTGCACATGCACATGAACTTTTGCTATTGGGCACTGCCACTATTTTAACTTGTACATGTATGAACTATGGATATAATCAGATAATTGTTTTGTATGTGTAGCCAATGGCCCCCTTAGGGGTGGCTGGTAGATGTGGTCCACCTGTCACTCTGCCCTTAATCACACAATTTTCCATGCATCCAGAGTCACGGAACAGGCCGGTACATTGTTTTGTTGTTTATTGAGAGAATAAACTTGGATAGGGTAGGGAGGACTGACGGATGCCCAAAGATTAGAGATATGGGACCAATCTATATACACCGCAGTATATACACTCCTCTTCCTCCAGCACTGACACTTGCTGACCGTTCCACTCCTTCACTTCTCTCCTGCACAATGCTTGTTTCTTCACCGTTAGACCTGAAAGGAAATTAATCAGGCCTCCATTGCCTTTTCCTCCACCCTAGCTAGCACATGGGGAGGCCTACACTGTGTCAGCAGGACCTCCGGACCACCCGTTACAGGCAAGGGCCACGGGCCCTCGGATTGTAAGGCCACGGGCCCTCAGGGTGTAGCTAAGTACAGCTGTGCTAGCCAGGTCTCGGTGGACTACTACTCCCAGACCATCATCTTCCAGGCCCTTCCAGCCTACCTCACTGTCCAGTGACACTCCTTCCCTTGACTGGCTTCTCCAACTTCAACAGACTGTCCACTATCTCCTCCCAGCCTGCTCCAGCCTTACTATCCAGTTCCCAGGCTCTGTCACTCACCGACACCGATGGATCCTTTAAAGAGTCTTTAAGTAGCCTTTCTGTTGTTCTCCAGCTCCCAACTCCACTCCTGGCTGCACCCAAACCACCAGGCCTCAAGATCACCCCCCCCCCAGACTGGGGGCTCCCAGGTGAGGCCTCCACAACCTCAGCTACATCTCCACTCTTCCACCTGACACTCTCCTCCTCCCCAGCTGGGCAGATCACAGTATTGGGGATTGGTAAGGGCTCCTTAACATATATCAGAAAGTTACACCTCCTCATCCATCCCCTTTTCCAGAGCCTTCTGGAAACAAAGAGGAGGAGTAACCAAGGGATGTTCCTTCTTGCAATCTCCAGTTCTCCCTGGGTCACTCCCCTGCCCAGATCAAAACATTCAGGCCTGCACTTGTTGTCAGGCCTGACTAAATTTATCTCTCCTAGCAAAAATCTTCTACAAAAAGGACCTATTACTATGGGGGTGCTACATACGTATTTAGGCCTCGTTCACACAGGGCATACTATAGCGTATGTTTGTGTGAGGGCTATATTTATACACATGGGGATGCACAGGTGATCTCATGCAGGTAGCCCCACTGAGAGACAGCGGCTATTCCCAATTTGGCATCCATGCGGGTGCACATCCCTGCATGCAAACTGTCTGCATTCGGTGCCATGCACCTGCACGAATGTCAAATTGGGAGTAGTGGCTGTATCCATGTGGCTGCTGTGTCCCTATTGACATCAATGGAACTGATTGCATGGAATGTACAGAACACTGTGTATTTCCATGCCGGTAAAAATGGCCCTCACACGAGCATGCGCTGTAGTATGCCCTGTTTAAACAAGGCCTTATATTTCAGTTTTGGGCACTAATTAATTATTAAATATATGACATTTAGTTGCAGGTGTAGTGCTGTATCTATTTATATACAGTATATTGTATACCTCCAATGCTGTTATTCGTAAATTGATTATTTTAAATTAGCATCCTCTGAATAGCTGTTTTCACTGTTAGGACTATTTTCCACTATTCACATTATTCACATCTCAAATGATATCTTGAAACTTTTCACACCTTTAAGTCATCAGCAAAAGGACACACCTTACCTACCAATAATTTGCTAAGTTGCCTGCAAAAACACTGAACAGAACTAAAAGCAAAAATCAAAGTCGTAGGATCTCAGTTACAGTGGGTATAGAAAAGAATCACCCCCTGTAAAATAATAACATTTTGCTGGTTTGCAGCCTGAAATGAAGAAAAGCACAGTTTTTGTTTTATCTAGCCGTATTTACTTTACACTTAGTGCAACTTATAACGATATAACACCAACATGTCAGAAAAAAATAAAATAAATAAAAAACAGAATCACTGAATTGGAATAATGATCATCCCCTTATGTCAGTATTTTGTTGAACCACTTTTTGCTTTAATTGCAGCCTTTAGTCTTTTGGAATATGTCTCTACTAACTTTGTACATCTAGACTTTGCAATATTTGCCCACTCTTTGCAGATCTGCTCAAGTTCATTTAAATTTGATGGTGACCATTTGTGGACTGCAGTCTTCAAGTCATTCCACAGATTTTCAATGGGATTTAAAGTGATTGTAAAAAACCCATTCAGTTTAAAATAGAAATGAAAAGTAAAACATTTGCGTATACAGTAGATATAAAAACACAAAGAAAGGAGAGAAATAGAACATGAATTTCTCAAAAACAAGGCGGACTTTGTAGGCATAACATAAGGTGGGGGTCAGCAACCAGTAGATCGCAGACAGGTGACTGGTAGATCTCGGTCTGGTCTTGCTGACCTGCCAAGCTTTAAACAGGGTGCAATGCAGAGGAACTACTTGTAAAGTTGGAGATGTAGTAGGGAGCAAGAGCCCTATAAGCTGATGCCTCCTCTGTAGCGCTGGCTACTGTCCCATGTGGAGTGATACCAACTGCACTCCATCTTTTATCCTAACTAGGGGTCTCCAGGGTGGTGCCAGCAGCAGGAAAATAAGAGATCTTCAGGTCAGTGCGAAGCAATACACTGGGCATAATAGTATACGGCTGCTTTCACACTGATGTGCTGAGATTTACCCACACCACGGGTGCAGTGCAGTGTACCTGCAGCTTTCCTGCGGGTTTGCTGCGCTTAGCCATAGACTTCTATTATATCCTGCTGTTTTACCACCCCCCAACTTTACTTGTGAATGAGCCCTAAGGGGGAATGCAACTAAGGGCCCATTCACAAGTGCTGTTCCTCTGAAAAGCAATCCGAGTGTGTGTTGATAGGTGGTGAGGGGCGATATGTTGCCTTCTCACCACCTGATTTAAACCCATGATTGCTGTGCAATGCATGCATTTGCCACATGGTAGTTTGGCAATTAGAGATTTAAATTAGGCGTCAGGCAGGAGGTGACACTGTGCCCGGTGATCTTTGACTTCTCCCATGTTGTTCAGGTAATTCTCTACCTCTTTAGGGTTATCTACCCCTGACAGCAATTGCTTTAATTGAACTAATTGCCTCATATTATGCCTACAAAGTCCACATTGTTTTTGAGAAATTAGGGTTCTGTTTCTCTCCTTTTTTTTAGCTAATTTGGATATTGGCAAGGTGGGGGCCCATTTCATGTAATATTAAAAACACATTATAAATACCTTTTTTCCCTTTTTTATAGGTGATCACATTCCCTCTGTTCTCAGCTGCATAAGAGCTGGGGTGGGGAGGGGGGATTTGAAGCAACAGTGCACTGATCTTCCTATTGAAAGGCTGTGTGTGTGTGTGTGGGGGGGGGGGGGGGGTATTGGTGTCAGGACAAGTCTGATCATTGGAGCATTGGGCAGGCAGATTTCCCAGCACAGCTAGAGAACTGAACACAGTGTCCACTCCTGCTTAGTGTGGTCAGTTTTGCATTTATTATAGAGGTATACACATCTATGCAAAAAGAGGAAAAACTGAGAAGGGAAGAGAGACAGAGATATTTGATTAAAAAACAGGGACAGCCCCTCAAAATGAGGGACGGTTGAGAGTTATATATTATGTATTACAGCTATTGGCTGAGGCTATATTATACAGCTGACAGTGGTCGAGATTCTATTAGTTATATAGTGCATTTGAAAGAATGTGCTTTAACTCAGCGTTTATTTATGAACACTACAGTATGCATTTTTTGTAGATAAAAAAAGAGATAAAAATCTATTTGTGAGAT
>BLSH010490079.1:1254017-1269424 GCA_018402905.1 Glandirana rugosa
ACGTGGCGACCGGCGTTTACATCATAAATCTTAAAAAAAAAAAATTTGGTCGTTACATCTGCGTGAAAAATAAAAACACGTTCTTTACGTGGCGACCGACGTTTACATCATAAATCTTATAAAAAAAAATTTGGTCGTTACATCTGCGTGAAAAATAAAAACACGTTCTTTACGTGGCGACCGGCGTTTACATCATAAATCTTATATATAATTTGTGGCCAGCGGTGCATTTCTTGCACAAAAATAAAAAGTGCGTCTACATTGCTGGTTTAAAAAAAAAAAATTCTAAATACTACATTTGCGGCCAGCGGTGCATTTCTTGTACAAAAATAAAAAGTGTGTCTACATTGCTGGTTTAAAAAAAAAAATAGTGCTAAATAGTACATTTTGGGGGCTACCCCAATTAGAAAAAAAAAAAACAAACAAACAAAAAACAGTGTTGGCTACCTCCTCCTCCTCCTCCACCACCACTTCCACCTACACCGCCACGGTCACTGCCTCCTCAACCACCTACTCCACGTCCACCTCCTCCTCCATTTATTTTATGTGATTTTAAGTTATTTACCTATCCATATTTGTTTGCAGGGCACTTGTCCTACTCTTACCCCCATTTTGCTTCCTTTTGCAGCCCTCTAGCCCTTTCCAGGACTTTTTTAGAGCCATTTTAGTGCCCAAAAGTTCGGGTCACCATTGACTTCAATGGGGTTCGGGGTCATGTTCGGGGCCGAACTCAAACTTTTTCACGAAGTTCGGCCGAACTCGCCGAACCCGAACACCCAGGTGTCCGCTCAACTCTACACACACCCAAGCCAACCAGTTATATACGGAGCCCAGATGAGGAGGATCCACAGAGACTGGATAAAAATTCAAAAGGGATAAACCGGAATTGGTTAGAGCCGATTGAATGCCAACAAGTCCGGCGGCCAATTACATGCCATTGAAGATGTCCTCCATCCACACAAGAAAAGTGGATGGAAGAATCCTCCCCCCTGTGCTATTGTATTGTGACAGCGGGGATGCCTCTACTGTCAGAATACACTGATTAGCGTTGCAGCCAACTGGCTGCACTCACTGATTGAATGAACATTTTAAAATAGTCCAGTTTAACAGAAGTCAATCCTTAGAACAGACATTGATGGACCCCAGTTTGGTCGGTTGACCGGATGAATTTCAATCCATCTATGGCCAGCTTAAAGGTCCTGCACCTGAATGTGAGTATGGTGAGTAAATTGGCACTCGGTTTCACAAACAGTGCCATATGTTGTAATTATTTGGCCATTTCTGTACTGCTAGGAGCTGATAGCAAGTGCCTCCAGCAGTCAGTCTTCTTTTATTGTGCAGGAAGGTCTTACAAATCTGTTGGATGATCTCCCTGCCTGGACGGCAAGTCCTTTCCTCTGCCACGGAGCAGGATTAGTGACTCAAAATATCACACACTGTCAAACTATAGAAGCAGGTCCTGAGAATCTAATAGATTATGTGAAGACAGTCTGATTTCACAAGTAAGATAGATTTTTAAAATTTTATTTAGAATTATTTTTTTTAGCGGTGTGTATGGGGTGGCAGGCTATTTAGTTTATTTTCTTTAATGTCTTCAATTCTGCTGAGTGGAGCTATCTGTCGGCAATGCTACAATGGTTTTGCTTTGGCCTTACCTTGACTTTTGTACTCTGATCCCACTGCCTTCTCCTTAACAAGAGGCATCTGCCAGGGGTGTCCTCTGTTTCCATTACTGTACATATTAGCAGTGGAACCGTTGATTTTTCACGTTAGGGCAGACTCATCTGTACATGGATTAAAGTGATTGTAAATGTATTTTTTTTTCATAAAATAACAAACATGTCATACTTACCTGCTCTATGCAATGGTTTTGCACAGAGCGGTCCTGATCCTCCTCTTTTGGGGTCCCCCACCAGCGCTACTAGCTCCTTCCCTGCTGCTGATTGCCCCCAGAGAAAGCCGCTTTCTCTGGGGGCACTCATGCGG
Source organism: Glandirana rugosa (assembly GCA_018402905.1). NCBI lineage: Eukaryota > Metazoa > Chordata > Amphibia > Anura > Ranidae > Glandirana > Glandirana rugosa. The sequence continues at coordinate 1,256,004 of BLSH010490079.1, forward strand.
GCTGGCTCCCAAGCCACCCTGTCTGCATCTATTGACACAGACAGCGTGACTTGGCCCTGCCCCCCAATCCCTTGTCACAGAATTTGATTGACAGCAGTGAGAACTAATGGCTCTTGCTGCGATCAATCTTCCTAGCAAGGAGGGAGAGAGCGGAGAGAGACTTTGCCCTCATGCATAGTCCTGGATCGAAATCAGGCTTAGGTTGGGGTTGAGGGGGGGGGGGGGGGGTGTGACACAGAAAGTCTTTTACCTTGATGCATATAATGCATTAAGGTAAAAAGAAAAAAACATTAGGTTTTAGAACCACTTTAAGTCTTGGGAATTACTAAGAGAAAATTTTTACCTTCCCGTTTGACTCTAAGGCATTTTGACAAAAATGGCGAAATGTTGCTGAAATCACTCTATTTGTGTCTGAAGCTCTCATTTCATTCATCCCTATACATAATAAAGTACACAGCTGCATGTTCTGGAAGATATCACCCAGATGTGGGGCCAATCAACCAATTTCTATGCAAATCTTCAGAGAACAGCAAGATAAACGTTTTGTAGGGCTAGCTAACTTTTTCCTTGCTGCTGTTTGAAGTCTCTGATGTCCTTAATATAAAACACATGGATGGTGTTGAAAATACTTTTGTGTTTGTATGTAGATGGATTAGCACAATTAGCTGTGGACATTGTACAATATTCTGCTGCAGGCTGTCACTCCTCACTCATCCTCTGATCCAGGGAGTTGGTTCTCAGGAATCACTGGTTGCTCATAAAACCCGCACATAGACCTTCTAAGAGGAGAATGGAGAACTGCTGAACATTTAAAAGCCTTAAATCCACTTTATTAATCTCTCGAACATACAGACTGATTCCACCTGGTATATGTAAGACCTAACACCTTTCACTCCATTTGGTAGATTACACATAGATTCTTCTATGGACATTGTTGCTTTTTTTTTTTTTTTTTAATTTTGCACCTCAAGGCTGAATTCTGAATCCTGAAATATTGACAACCGGAGGTATAGCCAAGAGCACCCAATCACAGTTCTTTTTCAGTTCCCAGCACAGATTACATTACCAATGCTAAATCCTAATTGAATGATATATGCTTGAATCTGTAGTAACCTTCCTTTGCATTAAAAAAAAACCTTATAATTGAATCTACTGGGCATATCTAATAAGGCTAAGATCTATTAAAAAAGTTCCAGCCGTAAAAAGCATCTATAATCCACTTTTCACTTATTCCGTTAGGTTTGTTGGTATGACTTATTGCACTTCACACCCTGCCGTTAAGTTTGGTTTTGTCTAAGTAATCAAATTTTATAGATTGTCAAATGTCCACACAAAAGTTGGGGTGGCCCAAGCTTCAGCTTTACCACACCTCTTTTATAAACATAAATATTTCCCAGGGTAATTGCTCAGGAATCCCTGCTATGTCCCCTGCCAAGAGGTTAGCTTATTGTTTAGCATAGACTGTATTTAAAACCTGCAGTCTTCTGGTTCCCACTGGTGGGAACCACATACCAGCTTTGGTTGCTGTGATGTGGTGAGGACCGGCTGGCAGGCAGCAAGGGAATAGTTTTAATGGGAGTAAGGCAGACAGATCAACATCAGTCTCTCTGCTGTCTGTCCACTAACCCTATACACTGAACAAAGCCAAAAAGATGGATGGGGCCTGGTGAGCAGCTGGTGAATGACACCGGACTGGGAAGTAAAGCAGTTATAGAATAGGCATGTCACTAAAACAAGGCTGTCAAAGTGAACAATCTTCACCAATCTGCAGTCTGTAGCTTTAGAAAGAAGCAAACAATTGAGGATCAACTTTGTAATTTCAACCATATATAAAAAATTGGTTCAACAATTAGAGAGCACATTGGGTTAAATACGTACATACACAGGTTGAGAAATCCAGCATCAGCTTGTAATACAAATCATAATACATAAATAATAAAGTCTTTATGTGTAGTTTCTTTAGGTTCAATAATCTAATAGGCTTTCCATCTTAAAGGTTTTAATATTGCTCGTTTACAACCACTCCTGTATTGACAAATACAGGCTGCTGCTGTCATCCTTTGAAAACGCAATTTGCTTTGCCACGATAGTAGTTTTCAGGCTTCATTACACTCTGATTAACAAACCTGGAACAAGCAAGCCGATCAAGAGCTTTGCCTTCACTTGCTGGGCCAGAGACTCCAAGAGTATAGAAAAACAAAATACCAATACTTCACTTGCACAAATGTAGTGCCTGCCCCGATTCTCCGGAACCCTGATGGTGACTTACAGAGGTGGGGGGGGGTTACACAATCCTCAGGGTGTAGGGTGTTGGGCATGGTGGGTGAGATCAATGAGAAAAGAAGTTGAGCGCCAGTCACTTTTATGCTTTAAACAAAAGGAAGTTTATTTCTCAACAGGCACCCTTAGTACCAGTCAATAGGCAGACAGACTCCTTAGACAAAAATAGATGAAGCGAAGCAGACAGCAGAACAGAGAAAACAAGCCTTTAAGCTTAACCAGCACATCTGTACTTTTTAGGACTGGCTGTCTCCTCTAGTAACTAAGCTCTACTCACAGCTTCAGACACATGGATTCACTTGGATGAGCTCTCTCCTGAAGTCCTCCCAGCCACTTCATAGCCACGCTGCTCATGAAGAGTCCCCTCTGGTGCTTCCTCCAAACTCCATCCCTCTCAGAATCCCTTCCAGATCTTTGGCAGGCTTCCATCAGCAAACTTTGAACACCTGGATAGGCCTCAGGCAAGCCTAGCAACCGGCAGCCTCCTGGATAGGCCCCAGACTTCAGGCCTAACAGCCAGGAGCTGTTTCACACATGAGGACAGGGTTGGCTGGACTCCCAGATCACCTGACTTCTTCCAGTTAAATACCTCTCCCAGAATGCACCAGCACTGAGCTCATTGGCTGAGAGGGTATGTGTCACTATAACTTCAATGTACTGTAGCTTATCACTCTCATGTCAGAGGCAACAGCACCACCTACTAACAAAAAGGAGAAGCCACAAACTGGAAATGAGCCAAGTAATCCCAAAACACTGTAAATCAGCCAGGATAATTATTACCCAGCACAACTAAATTTGCTTACCACTCTATTCTAGTGGTAAGGGCGCTACACTAATATAATTTAAGTGTTAAATTAAAAAATACAAATGAAGATAAAAATATGGGGTAGCTACTGCTTTAGATTGTAATGTGCCTGTATGCTGTACCGTACAAAAGGTGAATAGATAAAAAGCTGTGCTTAACCTCTCTGTGTGCAAAAAAATCCTGTGTAAATTTAGCAATATAATAAAGTGCCCATGATACTTAATACAAGTGCAAAAACACATATAATGTAGGTCCTTATAAATAAGATAAAAAGTATATCAAATTCAAAAACTATATGTGACTGTGACTGGTGCTATAGGGACTTGCTTCATGTAATCTTCAACAAAAGTGCTCCGTGCTTCCACACATTCACCGCTTGTGCCCCCACTAGGGGATGCACTCATCCGCTGCTGTAGACCCTCTGAGCCTACACTCAGACTGGTCAGTCAAGAAGCGTGCGTTCCAACCAGCGGATATGATGACACCGAAAATCCCCATCCCTACATGTTTCGTCATACAGACATCATCAGGAGGCACCATTTCTGACTGTAATGTGTATCAGTGTATGCTTTTGGGACATTGTGAGATGTCGAACATATTTTAGAACATTTTTTTTATCTTAACAGACCAGATTTTCCACTGTACTCTTCAATCAAGGCTAAAGTTATTAAGGCTTGCTCTGAAGGTTGTTGTTTATCATCACCATACTCTAGCTCTTTGGGTCCAGAACCATTGTTTTGTGTAGGGGATGATGAATAAGGTGAATTACTTACTGTATGCCTCTGTTCTGCAGGCTCCCTCCCCACTGTAAAAATGGTCCCCTGAAGCTTTTTCTCTTTTCTGCTCAACCAGTTACAGACTCTCCATAATTGCTATGTACAATGCAGGACCAGCAGTCCTCCACTGTACAAAAAGGCACAGAGTGTTCCTCCATATCCCAGAGGGATCAGAGAGAGGACAAGAGCGCTGGTTACTGTTTTTTTCTGTCTGTCCTGTTAAGAGTTTGTACATTTTGGAACCATCAAGGAACAAATCTTGGTCTTGGTCGTTATTTTTAATGGCTTCTGGCTAACTGTTACTTGCTTTATACCTTTGCACAAGGAGTTATTCATGTTGCTGTCCCTGTGAAGCCTTCCCTTGAGCTATTGGATTAGAATTTGGTCCTTTTGATTTACCAGAAACCTCTTTTCTAACTCCAGTTCATCCAAAGAAAAATGTCCTTGCTTTATGCACTGCAGGCAGTCAGAGTTTACCTTACCGTTATGGCTTAATTTAATAAGATCAACTTTTTATTCATCATCCATATGAACCTGGTTTCTAATATAATCATTTGCAGGCATATGCCAATAAATACCAGGTCCCAACATCCCTATTCATAACTAACAGGTAGGTGAGAACACCTGTCCTGGACCATCAGACACCAGGCTTTGGACTTTCAGGTTTGCAAAGCTACAACCTGATCCTCTGCCCACACCTTTGCCAGTTTTATCAGCTGGAAGTTGCTACATGTGCAGATACTAACTCTATTTACACTCATTTGTTTTTCTTGGGTTGTAAGGACTTTGTCCCTTTGTTGTATGCCCATGTCCACCCCACATTATGAGACTACTTTTGATGATGATTATCTCTTAAATTAATGTCTTTTTGTACTCACTATAAAATACTTTTATCTTAAGTTTATTGGTGAACACAGCTCCCTCTCCACTTTTTAGTTGACATGTTGCCTGGTTAAATTAATTTGTTGTAAGAAGGATGTTAACTATCCTCTATTGTTCTTACTGCTTACTACAACTTACTCTTGAACAGGTCTAGGGGAATAGCCACTAGAGCAAGGGTATTCAATCTTTTTAAACAAGGGGGCAGTTTACTATTCCTCACACATTTAGGGGGCTCTACTGTCGCCAGAAGGAGTAAAGAATGCCCTGATGCCAAAGGTCAATGGAAGTAGATAATGCCCCTGTGTTGGTTGCTATTGGGAATCAAAAATGCTCTTTCATTGGTGGTCAATGCGAGCAAAAAAATCTGCTGACATCAGTGGAAGCAAAGCAAAAATTACTCCATGGAAAAAAAAATGACAATTAAATAAATACATATATGCATAAAAAAATACTATATAATTTGGATTAAAAATGTCCCTAGGTCAGTGAGAGAAAAAGAATGACCTGACATCAGTGAGAGTAAAAATAATGTATAAAAATGCCCTTGTTTCCTCCAGCTTATAATAAAAAAGATGTGTACACAGGGCATTCTTATTGCAGGTTTGTGGCAACCAACAGACCATAGGACCGGAACCATTGTACTAGAGGGAGAACTGTAGACAGCAGTATACTCACAAAGAAAATAATTTTATGCTGAGTGGAAAAAAGTTCTACTTTTTTTCTACTGATGAACACACTTTACAATGTATACAATGTAAAACTATACTGTAAAAAAGTCCTATTTTCCTAAAAAAACACTCAGAAACCACAATAAATGGAGTAGAATGAATGAAGAAAATTAAACATTCCTTCTCGAAAATAATGAGGAATAAATCATATGATTCTCTATACAATGGTGTCCTGTGTTCTTTGAAAGAACAGAGAAAATATTAAATTAAATTAAAGGACAGTAACTACTGGTAATTTTTGCAGGTCACCACGTTACTGAACAGTGATGAAGATGGCAGCTCTGGGACTGGTTTGTAAGGGGGACTATGATTGGGCAGGTGTTGGCGCCAAACTGTACCAGTCCTCACTTGCTTCTTCATGGATAGGACACCCACCAACTGTTGTTGAGTTAAATATTCTGCCATCTTGTTGTCATTCACCTGGTCTGAGACCCCCCCCCCATGACATCTCTGGCCTGAAGCCTTTATTTTTGAGAATAAAGGAATGTCCACACATGAATTAATCTTCTTCATTTTACTGTAACTTTTCTGTGACATTGATATGCTAGCAGACTTTTTGGCACAGAACACCACATGCAAGACTAGGCATTCTCTAGTAGTCATTTCAGCACAGAGTTGAATTACATATTTTGTAAGCCATCTTCCCTCTGTTGGAGAAGCAACAGCATGTAATGTAAAGTTGCTTTGTACTATGAACTACATATATATGCATTATACCTGTCTATACCAGCAGGTGGCACTGCAGTGTTATAGTGTTATGTGCATGGAAAGTCTATTGTAATGCAATAAGAGGAAATCTTATCTGTCCTCTGTTCTATGTACTCATTTGTATCTAGTTCCTGCTTGTTCCTGTTTATGTTCTGATACTCCTCCATGAAAGTAACGCTATCCTCTGCATACAACAAGCTTCCAGCGTATGGTTTCAATACTCTGCACAACAGGTTATGGGTCCCAGCGCACCTAGCAGACGTTCAGGCACTGAAGAGGATACTGCAAGCCCAGGCACTGCAAATAATTCTACAGTGAATCTGTGAGTACTGTATAAAAGGCTACTGAAGTGGTACAGATGTGAAGTTTGCAATTGCAAAGCTGAACAATGCCAATTACCAGCTATGGAAATTCAAGCTAGAAATGCTTTTGAACAAGGATGACTTGTGGCAAGTGCTGAATACAGACAGACCCACAAATGGAGAGACAGAGGACTGGGACAGGAAGGATAGGCAGGCAAAAGCAATTATAAGCTTACTAGTGTAAGATGACCAGCTTAGTCACATAAGAACAGAGAAAACAGCCAAAGGTATGTGGACTGCATTACAAAAACTGCATGAGCGTTCAAGTCTAAACAGCAAGTTGTTTTTGCTAAGAAAGCTATATAAGATAATAGACAAAACAAGATTCCTCACAGTGGGACTTTAACAGACTAGGATACATCAGGTAATAAAAGTACAAAAGTTTATTGATACATTGAAGAAAAATACTAAGTCAATAAAAACAGAACATAGCACACATAATTATAAACTATACATGGCACAGGATAACCTATCTAATGCTGTCCATCTATGATGAGATGGACAGATATCCAATACATTTCGATGGAAAGATAATGGAAGTCTTCTTCAGGGATAATAAGTTTAGTGAATCCAGATGTTGTTCTATAATTACAGAAATGTAGAAATTATACAAATTATAAGTTCAAGACGTAATGAAACGTGATAATCATACAGAGGGCATATGCATCTAACAAAAACATACTGACCCTGTGTGCTGATCAATAGATAAGAATCATGACTTGGGAGCAGGATGAATCAAATGATAATATTGTGCCAGCAGTCAAGAGGACACCACTGTCAACGAGACCCCAAAGCGAACCCGTGCACCCCAACATGGGGCCAAGGCATGTGTAGAGACCGTGAGTCTCAAGATGGACCGCAAATGTCTATTGATACAAAAAAAGTGTACATTAACCACTTCCTACCCGGCCACTGCACATATACGGCCGGGTAGGCGATTCCTCCTCCTGACAGGACGTATATATACGTCATTCAGAAGGAGTGGGATCGCGCGGGCGCGGGCACGCGCAGCCACGCGATCCCGATGTGCGCGTGTCCCCCGGACATGCCGCATCTCAGATCGGCAGGTGGGCAGTGTGTACTGCCCTCCTGATGACATGATGGCTGTGTTCAATAACAGCCATCATGTCATGTAAAGTCAGGCTGGGGGGCGGCACAACAACGGAGATCGCGCGGCCGCGTGCCCGCGCAGCGGCGCAATCCCGATGTGCCTGTGTCCCCCAGAGACATGGCAACAAGCTACCTCAGGAGGGCTCTGTGATTGGCCCTCCTGATCACATGACGGCTGTGCTAATCACAGTCGTCCTGTAAATGTAAACACAGCTGTTGTGAGGGCTGTGAAATCTTCCTCTCCTCACACAGAGCCGTCAGTGAGGAGAGGAAGATAAAGATCTGTGCGGGAGATCAGTGAGTTAGCTGTTTTTTGTCTGTTGACCACTGATCGCCCAGCTAGTGCCCCCAAACATTTATTGTCACAGTGTCCCCAAACACCAAATGAACATCTGTTTGTGACACATCTGCCCATTATCATCTGGCACATCTGCCCATCATTCAGGGTTTTTTTTACCAAAGACATGTAGCAGAATACTTTTTGGCCTAAGTTTTTGATAAAATCAGATTTTATTGCATTTCTTTAAAAACAGAAAGTAGAATTTTTTTTTTTTTTAATTTTCGCTTAGATCGCAAAAAATAAAAAACTCAGTGGTAAATAAATACCACCAAAAGAAAGCTCTATTTGTGTGAAGAAAATGATAAAAATTTCGTTTGGGTACAGTGTAGCATGACTGAGTAATTGTCATTCAAAATGCAAGAGCACTGAAAGCTAAAAATTGGTCTGGGAAGGAAGGGGGTGAAAGTGCCCAGTATTGAGGTGGTTAAAAGAAAGCTTAAATATATAATGGGAGGTACAAGTAAAGCTTATCAGAAATGCTATACTAATCCCAAGGTTGAAATGGCTGGGGAGGAACGCACTATGGTATTGGCTTACCTTGTTTGACTAAGAAGTGTAAAAGAATTGATGTGTTGAATGGATGGACAGCCTTAGATAAGTTATCCAGTGCCATGTATAATTTATAATCATGTGTGTCTGTTTTTATTGACCTAGTTTTTTACTTCAATTTATCAATAAACGTTTGTACTTTTATTACCTGAAGTATCCTATTCCGTTAAAGTCCCACTCTGAGGAATCTTGTTTTGTCTATTGTCTACATTAGGGATGTGGACAGGGTACAATCTATCCTGTTAACTGGCAACTTTCTAGTCTTGCTATATAAGATAAGACTAGAAGAAGGCCAACAAATGTGTGACCATGTGAAAGCTATGCTAGAAATCATAGAGCAGCTGTGTGTCATTGAAGAGGACATCAAAGATAACCATATTGTTGCCCTGCTCCTCTGCATACTTCGAGACATATACTGCTCTTATTAATGCTTTAGAAACCAGACACGAGCAGGAACTGACACTGGAATATGTCAAAGGCAAGTTAATCAATGAAGGAAGGAAGGAAAAACAATACATACCATTATGACAAAGCTCTTAAGATGTACAAAGGCACAAAGCACAATAAAGAAAGCAGGGCCTGTTTTCGCTGTAAAAAGACTGGTCAAAAAGGACTGTTCTATCTGGAAAGCTGAGCAGCGAAAGCTAAATCTATCCACAAATGAAAGAGTCAAAGCAGCCACAAAGGAAACTGCAGACACATCATGGAGTGTCACCTTTAAAGTGACACAGAGCAGCAAGCCACGCGGCTGGTGCATACACTCAGGAGCGACAAGCCACATGACTAGTGATGAGACTTTCTGAACAAACATTAAATACTGTGCAAAAGACAAAGTTTTCCTAGCCACGAGAGAAGAATTACTGCTGAAGGTAAGGGCCAGGGCTTTCTGAACTGTATCGTTCCAGCATCCTTGTAAAGAAAGTGTTGTATGCTCCAGAACTAGAAGGCAGCCTTCTATCAGTGAAAAGTTCCAGGATGATGAATGCACAATGCACAATAATAAGCAATGCCTCGCAAAAGGAAAACTGGATGATCACAATACAGGCTCATCACCACAGACTAGCAAGCCAATATAGTCTCTAATGACCCACGCAGCAAATATATTCACTTATGGCACAGGCAGCTGGGGCACAGAAGTCCAGAAGCTATACAGGACATTGTAATGAGAGGCTTATCAGATTTGACAATAATGCCTTGCAAAGTGCTCATGAAATGCAAGTGCTGTATTAAAGCATAAGCCACATGCGCTCCCCTTCCACAGGCATCTCAAAGAAAAACTACCCACCCCCTGCAGCTCATACATAGTGACATATGCTGTCCAATGAAATTTTCCACATCAGGTGGGAACAGATATCTACTGACTTTCATTGATGATTATTCCAGGTACATAACTACTGATGAAACTCAAGAATGAAACATCAGAGAAACTTCAAGAGTTTGTTGCCATGTCTAGCAACAAATTCCAACGCAAACCAGGAATAATACACACTGACAATGGAGGAGAATACATTAGGAAAGAAGCGGCCTCATATCTGAAGAGACAAGGAATAATACACCAGACAACCACACCATACACTCCTGAACAAAACGGTGTAGCAGAAAGGAAAAATCACACTTTTATAGAAATGGCCAGGTACATGTTGACGGATGCCAACCTACCTCACAAGTACTGGGGAGAAGCAGTCATGACTGCAACCTACCTACAGAACAGACTACCCTCAAGAGCTATTGAAAGTACTCCATTCAAAATGTGGCACGGATCACAGCCTAGCATAGGGCACATCAGAGTGTTTGGATGTGAAGCATATGCCTATATTCCAAGTGAAAAGCGATCCAAGCTGGAGAACAGAGCCATAGAGGGCATTCTAGTAGGCTACAGCGAGCAAACTAAGGGTTACAGAATCCTACACCCAAAGACTGACAAAGTGACAATAAGCCATAGTGTTTATTTTGATGAGAGCCCATCACCAGAAACATCACCAGAAACACTGATCCCTGGAAGCTGTGAAGTAAACATGCCAAGCAAACCAGAAGAAAAGGTCGACCAAAGCGAACCTGTGCAGGATTCAGGACAAGATGTGGAACTCACATTAACTAAATCAAGTTCCTCACCAGATCCTGCTGAACTGTCTGAAGTCAGAAGATCCACTTGGACTTCGAAGGGGATAACACCTCTCAAGCTGTCATACACTGTCAAAACACACAGAGTTTTTGAACCAACATCCTGGGAAGACATAGAAAAACTGCCAAAACATGAAGCCAGTAAATGGAGAAAGGCAGCAGAAGAAGAATTAAAGTCACTTCAGGAAAATAAAACCTGTACACTCACAGAGCTCCCTCCTAAACGCAAAATTATAGGAAGCAAGTGGACTTTCAAAGTAAAGTCAGATGCAGAAGGGAATATCCACAAATACAAAGCCAGAGTCAGGAAGGGGGCTTGACCGGATGCTCAGGTGAACGGACGCACATGAGGCGGCTCCTGTCCTGCTCCAGGCGTAATCCTGATGGCGGGGCTCTGTGGCGTCTAGCCGTGCCCCGAGACTGGAAGCCTGGGGACCCTGGAAGCCCAACCAGGCACCTATTGGATTATCCAGTGGTAACCTGAGGGAGCGGTGATTGCGGGGGTGCAGCGGGGATCTCTGAGACAACTGCAAGGTCTAGCAGACTTATCCCCACTCTGTAGTGAGACAGAGCAGGGAAGTAGGGACGGAGTTGTGGACAGGGAGAGGTCTATCCATGGACACGGGTGAGTGAGAAACGGCTTGTACCCCTCATGCACTGAGTGCTTTACCTCTTGGATGGACTGTGTCATGAGGGGAGAAGTTCATTGCCATGTGGCACCCTAAAGAGCCAGAGCAGTGGGAGAAGTGCACAAGGGGAACTGTGAATAAAAGCATACAAAAAAAGCATATAATGCAAATGTTGAATTTTATTATAAGTATACAAGCCACAGCTCAACATCCCTTAGTGCTCATACAAGCTTGCATCAGACGTTTTAACACTGCCAAATAGACCACAAGGAATGTATTGAATGGTGGACTTATGCTGCAGTGAATCATACCTCTTTACCTATGCGGTTTACATTCGGTTTAATATCCTAAAAATAGACTGCACCCCTCCCACCTCTGAGGAAAGCCACAACTCATCACATTACACGGCCCGGTTTGCACACTGGCAGTAATGGGACGTATAATACGGCCGTATGGACGGTAGGGAACGGTAGGGAAGTATGCGGGATGTGCTGCACAGTACTTCAAGAAGTGACCGGAGTTCATTATATCGCACCGTACCCCCAATGAACCCCACTGTTTGTTTTTTTTTAGTGCCCAGTACCATACATGCTGGCTGAACCTTTTTTTATTTTTTTACACACAATTTATTACTTAGCCCTGTCTGCACAGGTTGCACTGCAGGTCCACCGCATGGACTGCTGACTCTTAAGCGGTACTGTTTTAGGCTTACAATACTTGGCCAACTGACACTGGATTACTCCAGGCAGGGATAAGCGGTGTGAGGTTTGTAGGCTTTAACTAGATTGTTCAGGCCAACAGTTTATTACCAACTACTTATATTTTGAGCAAGCCGTGGAATCTTTTCTAAGATCATAAGGCTCAAAAGCCAGCTAAAATATAAAGAGAGTATTGCGCTTAGGATAAATGGAACCTATAAGCTGCTGCTTTCCAGTGAAATTCTGCCTATTAGGTAGAATGTAGTAAATGAAAACAGGAAATGTCTGGAAATGGCGCTGCTTTAGACAATGTGATTAATCCTTCTAGCTCCTGAAGGAATCGCCCCAGGACCAGGACCAACACCAGCACCGCAGATACTGCTAGGCGCTTTACCCCTGCAGGGGTGGTGTCCTCTGGAATCGCCCCAGGACCAGGACCAACACCAGCACCGCACATACTGCTAGGCGATTCCTTCAGGAGCTGGAAGATTCCCTTCGATACACCTTCATACAAAATCATCATTCTGCAAGAAGGATGATTTTGTATGAACGTGTATCGAAGGGAATCTTCCAGCTCCTGAAGGAATCGCCCCAGGACCAACACCAGCACCACAGATACTGCTAGGCGCTTTACCCCTGCCGGGGTGGTGTCCTCTGGAATCGCCCCAGGACCAGGACCAACACCAGCACCGCAGATACTGCTAGGCGCTTTACCCCTGCAGGGGTGGCATCCTCTGGTAAGGAGGGGACCTTGAGGGGAGCACATGTGACCCACACCAAGCAATCTATGTTATGACTACAAAGGAATATTCTCAAGCACCGAGCACTTTGGGGGAATAGAACACTGTCATGCAATGAATTAACCCTTTATGAACTTGACTACATTTATGAATCTGGTCTCTTCCTACTGGTCAATTACATATTAATCCACCTAATTAAGGGGTGACCAGTAGGTATAGTGGTGGACTCATGTTGTTTTTAGAATTTATCCTGAATACTGTTTTAACCAATGACCTGTTGCCTTTACAACCATTGAACACCCTTTTAGAAATCTGTATGTACTATATCTTTTAGGATTAACAGGGTTTCTACACACAAGCACATCACTGAAGTATCAATATACTTACGCGGCACAATTGTTTTAGCATTTATTTATTTGATATCATTTTGGCACATATATATATTCTTTTGCACATTATCACTTTCATTAACACGTTTGTTGCACTTTAAAAAAAATTGGCTGTTGGTACCCAGATGTGCGTACAGTGTATAAGGATTAATCACATTGTCTAAAGCAGCGCCATTTCCAGACATTTCCTGTTTTCAAAAGCCAGCTGTGTGTTCTTCTTGCCACATGTAATTTAGTTCTTTGAGCAGGGGCAATAATTCATTGAGAAGTACTGACAACTCAGGAGGATTACATTGTATGTTGG
>BLSH010490079.1:1281412-1293938 GCA_018402905.1 Glandirana rugosa
TCCGTGGAACTAAGGGTGACTGGGAGTCGACACCCAGGACAGTGAACCGCTACCTTCGAGTTTCTCTTTGAGGTCAGAGGGGGGTTTTATTATATTTAAGTCGTCGATGTTTATGACATGGCACTGAAAATTATATTCCTACGAATGGACGGGGACCTAGGTCACAATAGGAGTGGTTTAGGCTAAGATGTTAACCGAAGTCCACGTCCACGGTCGTAGAAGTGATTCCCTTTGGTCGTCACTTCAGAACGAAGAAGGGTTTTGGTCGGAGGGGAAGAGGACACGGGAGACCTTGCGGGCGAGACAGACGTTGTTCGAGTGACAAGATTAAAGGAATTAGTGACAAATAGGTCGTGAACAGCAGTGAGCTTGTTGCAGACAGAGCGGGCGTTCCAGAGGGCACAGGAGAAGGGGAGGCTGGTTTTGGGAAGAAGCAAGACTTCACTGCTGGTTTCCCTTAGTGAAGATGCTGGCACCTGCACCTGAAGCCAATTGTAGAATCGGATTTGGTGAGGATAACACTGGATCCAGGGGCAGGTAAGCATCCTTATATTAAAAGTCACGGTACAGTATTTGTAGCTGCTGAATTTATATTATTTTGGGGGGAGACTGGAGTTTCTCTTTGAGCTTCCATCGCCAAGTGACAGGACCCACAGCTGAGGGTCAGTGGGAATCAAGGTGCCTTTTTTAGTTTACCGTTGTTCTCTTTCCAATGGCCTTTCCATAGCTCTGCCCAGCTGGGCACAATCCTGAACTACACACTCGTTCCCAGGCTCCACCACTACTCTTGCAGAGGCCTCTGTCCAGTTCTGCAAGGTTTTATGCTCCCTGCTGCAGAACCCGCAAAAGAAGGTCAGAGAAGACATGGTGATTACAGCTATTCTTCTGTGCCACCATACCTGGGACTTCAGTCCTGCACAGGACCCTTTAGATCAGCTCTGCAGGAGACTACATCTCAGCAGCTCTGGGGTATCTCACACCCATGCCCTGTCTACCTAGGCTCCTTCCACACTGGCATTTATATGGGCACTATCTACATCCATTACAACACTAAGGAGGGACTTTACTAAAAAGGAGTTAACACCTATTACATGTATTTACCCTTACCCCCCTATAATGGAAGCAGAGCCATCTAGTGGATTTTTTTAAAAACAAGTCCGCAATGAGATCATTAATATTTGGGTTTCTCACAGGGTCACTTTTTTTTTTTACAATTATCATTTTATTAGAACTCAGGGGAGGTAAGGTTCAATTACAACATCAACAAAATTCAATTGTGAGCAATTTCACACAAATAATGTACAATAGTCCCAACAAATGGGTTAATAAAATGAATTCTCATTAAAGTTGGAAATAAACAATAAGTATACAATATATGACTTTGACTCACTTTGTTTACCATAGAGCAGTGCAATTTTGCCCCAAAACAAGGCCTTGAATTGCCCGACCCCATCGTTTTGTTATTATTCTGAAAAACTTAAAAAATTGAACCAGTAAAAAAAAGAAAAAACAGAAAGGAAACAGGAAAAAATAAATAGAAAAGTAAGAGTACGGGAATGAATGAAAGTAAGGGGGAGGGGGGAGTAGGGGACCCGGGTGGCGAGGGACATCAATGAGCCAGATATGCAAGCTAAGTGCTCACTATAGACTCATCTATGAGCTGAGTAGGGACAACCCTTCATCAGATAGTATAAACAGGTTCCACAACCTCCATGTTCTTGAGTATTTTTCATGTTTATTTTGTGCAGTGTGGATCAAATTCTTCGATTTATTTATGTCCTCCACCTTGCACAACCAACTCCCAATAGTAGGGGGTGTTTGTTTCTTCCAAAGTAGAGGAACACAGGACTTTGTTACATTCAACAAATGTCACACTATTGATTTTTGGTATTGTTTTGCTGGGATTGTGGAAACATGGAGTAAAAAGAAAGCAGGATCTCACAGGGTCACTTTAAGATCCATTGGTTTAGAAAAGACAGTTATTTGTACACTGGATGGTCTAAAGGCTATAAGAGATATGCCTGTTGAGTATGTGGATAATAAGGTTTAAACTTGAAATTTAGTTTGGGATTAGTCCTATTTTTTTTTCGTTTGCAGATGACACAAAGATATGTAAGTTAATACGATCTACGAAAGATATGTCCTGTTTATCAATGACCTAGACACTGGTTAGCACAATGTGGATACATGTGAGGTTAGAGAGTTAGAAATTTGCACATACTATACAATATGGGATTAACACCCACTTCTGAATAAACATGGTATTCTCAAGATCACGTTCTAAAAAAATGACTGTTAGGACAGGGAACAAGAAAGTTCAAATCAGTGCATCATTACTAAAAATCAGTAAAATAACAGTTGGAACCAGGACTAGGAAAGTTTAAAGTAGAACTGTGGTTAGGCTATGGTCATTAAAATATGTAAATATTCTTAAAGTGGTTGTAAAGGCCAAAGGTTTTTTACCTTCATACATTCTATGCATGAAGGTAAAAAACCTTCAGTATGCAGCTCCCACCTCAGCCCCCCCCCCCCCCCAGCCCCCCCTAATACTCAACTTAGCCCGATCTTGATCCAGCAATGTGCACAAGGCCCCCCGATGCTCTCCTGGGTCTCTCCCTCCTGATTGGCTGAGATGCAGAAGCAGGAGCCATTGGCTTCTGCTGCTGTCAATCGCAGCCAGTGAGACGGGAGTGGGGGGTGGGGCTGAGCCACGCTCTCTATCTCTTATGGATGCAGAGAGCCGGCTCAGGAGCAAGCACACATGAGTGCTCCCACAGCAAGTGGCTTGCTATCGGTGCACTTGTCAAGGGGGAGGGGCCCAGAGCATCAGCGAGGGATCCGAGAAGAGGAGGATCGTGGCTGCTCTGTGCAAAACCATCTCACTGAGCAGGTACGTATAACATGTTTGTTTTTTTTTTTTAATAAATGTTTTTCCTTTACAATGACTTTAAGCCTGGTTTCACAGTAGTGCATGCGGAACACTGCACGTTATTCTAACAGGAATCACACCACATGTGATGTCTATGCGATGCGATTTGAGACATACATTTTGTATGGCTCAAATTGCATTGCATCCCCACCAAAATGGTGCAAAGCCCTTTTTTCCCCGTACCTGAATCACATTGCATAGGTATTACATAGTTTGTGAGGTTGATAAAAAGACACAAGTCCATCAAGTCCAACCTGTGAGTGTGTTTTGTGTCAATATTATATTGTATATCTCTGTATGTTGTAGTTTAGGTGCCTATCCAATAGCCACTACTTGTGGAAGAGAATTCCACATCCTCACTGCTCTTACCGCAAAGAACCCTCTACGCAGTCTAAGGTTAAACTGCATTTCTTCTAATTTTAGTGAATGGGCATGTGTCTTTTTATATTACCTTGCGCTGAAAAGTTTTATCCCTATTGTGGGGTCACCATTACTGCATTTGTGCATTGAAATCATATCCTCTCTCAAGCGTCTCTTCTCCAGAGAGAATAAGTTCAGTGTTCGTAATCTTTTCTCATAACTAAGGTCCTCCAATCCCTTAATCAGCTTTGTTGTCCTTCTCTGGGCCCTCTCCAGTTCCAGCACATCCCTCCTGAGGACTGGTGCCCAGAATTGGATGGCATACTCCATGTGCGGCCGGACCAGAGTTTTGTATAATGGGAGAATTATCGTTTTGTCTCTGGAATTAATCCCCTTTTTATGCATGCCAATATCCTGTTGGCCTTGCATGCAGCAGCTTGGCATTGCCTGCCATTGTTGAGCCTGTCATCTATTAAAAAGGAAGTAAACCCTGATGGGATCTACTTCCTCTATATACCCCTGCAAAGTAAAATCATAAAGCCCATTGTGTGTCACTTACCTGCAAACGAAGCCTGCGATGTCTCCTGTGCAGGCAGCGTCCATCTTCAGCCCCTCTTCCTCCTGGGGCCACGACTCCGGCTCTGTGACCGGCTGGAATCGCGTGACGACACTCCCGCGCATGCGCACTGGAGCCACCAGTCACGGCACGAACAAAGTGAAGAAACGGCACAGCGGGCCGATTTCTTCACTGCGCATGTGCCAAATGACGTTGACAATGCAAGTACACTACATATCTCCTAAGCCATGCAGATTTAGGAGATATGCAGGTAACCTACAGGTATTATTATAGGCTTACCTGTAGGTTAAAGTGGTTGTCACAGATTGACAACCACTTTAAGACACCTAGGTCCTTTTCCATCCTAGATTCCCCCAGAGGCTCTCCCCCTAGTGAGTAGTTTGCATTCATATTTTTGGCACCTAAATGCATTATTTATTTATTATTTATTTATTTATTTATTTCAGGTACTTATATAGCGCCGTCAATTTACGCAGCGCTTTACATATACATTGTACATTCACATCAGTCCATACCCTCAAGGAGCTTACAATCTAAGGTCCCTAACTCACATTCATACATATACTAGGGCCAATTTAGACAGGATCTAATTAACCTCACAGCATGTCTTTGGAGTGTGGGAGGAAACCGGAGTACCCGGAGGAAACCCATTTACATTTCTCTACATTAATCCTCATTTGCCATGTAGTTGCAAACCCCATTCATTTGTCCAGATCTTCTTGCATGGTTTCCACATCTTTCAGAGAAATTATTGTCCTGTATAACTTAGTATCATCCGCAAATACCGAAATTGAGCTGTTTATCCCATTCTCCAGATCATTTATGAATAAATTAAATAGGATTGGTCCCAGGACAGAACCCTGGGGGACCCCACTCTCCACACTGGACCATTCAGTGTACTCCCCATTTATCACCACCCTCTAAACTCGCCCCTGTAGCCAGTTTTCAATCCATGTACTCACCCTTTGATCCATGCCGACAGACCTTAAAGTACAACTAAAGGCAACATACATATTTTAGGAAATCCTCACATAAATACCTGAAAGTTACACATGATAATAAACATAATAACTGAAATGATTATTTTCCTACCATATAGCTGCAGTTGTGGTCTGTAATCCTCTCCACCAGTTCTCCTTTGTTATATACTGTTAGTAACAATGGGAGGAGTTGAGCAGAGCTCAAATGTCATTTCCTTTCAGTGAACTAGCTGCTCTATCTCCCTGTCCTCCTGCCTTCTATCATGCTCAGTCTATTTTACATAACACACACCCATCTGCCAATCAATAGCTGGGTGTGTGCTATGTAAAACAGGCACAAGTCAGTACAGGTTCATTTCCACACAGATCTGTCTAGTAATCTGTTTGATTCTTCCTGCCTGCTCTCCTCTGGTAATTTGTAAACTGGCAGAACAGAAGCCTAGCTAGGAGGAGCTAGAGCAGTGGGTGGGCAAAGGCAGGACATAGGTGGGAGTGGGCGGGGGTTCATGGGCCGATCGTGGGCAGAGCCTAATCGGGACTTTTGTGTATAATAAAATGCCTGATATTTCCCAGTACTATAAGAGCACCTCCCCCAGTGATGTCAGGACGTTTCTGCAGAGAGATAGACCCAAATGGGGACAACAGGTGTTCAACAGAGGCAATTAGAAAGCCAGGGAGTAAAGTCGTCACCTCATTGAAGGAAGTGCACATGAAAGCAGGGGACAAGGTAGAGATCTCACCATCCTTACTGCTTTTTGCAAAACAATCAGTGACATGTTTAACAGACTGTATAGGTGCATAACATATTGATTTCTTCATTTTGACCATAGTTCTACCTTAATTTGTACAGTAAACTCCTTGGAGAGTGACAACCAGTAGCGGCTGCTCCATGCAGGGCGCAGGGGTGCAGCCCCCCTGATCTCCTGGGTTTTTTTTTTTTGGAAGCACATGATCAGAGCTGGAGGCTCTAATTGACTTAAAAAAGGGTGGACTCTTGTGTGACAATAGCAAATTAATATTTGCTATTGTCTTCCTGCATCTCCTCCCAGCCAATCAAGAAGCGGGTCTTATGAGGAGAGGAGGAGCAACCGTATTGGCCAGTAGGAGAAGCAGGGGGGAAGCCGCCTAAGCCACCCACGAAGCCGACCATAAAGCCGCTGAGGAGGAGAAGCAGCCCGCCGATGGGGTAAGTGGTGTGAGACAATCAAGTAATGCCGGGGGGGGGTGTATGGTTGCAGATGGGGGGGGGGCTGGCTGGGAGGCAGCAGCGGCTGGTCCATAAGGGGCGCTTGGGCGCCGCCTTCCCGTCGCTGACAAGAAAAAAAAAAGTCAGCCCGGCCCTACAGGAGGCGCCGGTATATTGACTTTTATTTTTTGCTCCTTGCTGCCTGCTGACAGCAAGTAGTGAGCCAATTGGTCAGTCATTAAAGACTATGTGTGTGCGCTGTACAGGCGACCACACAGTGACTTTGGATAGGCGGGACTGCAGCACTCCGCTTGGTTTCAGTCCCGCCGACTCCCATGCCACAGACCATCCACTCCAGACTCCAGCTCGCTTTCAGCAACACGATCTCTGCACACTCCTGCCTGCCTATTAGATGGGGTAAGTGCGGGGCTTGTCCTGACTTCAGGGGGGGTCTCTGCAAAGTACCCCACCTGTGATATTGGCTGCAAAGTACCCCACCTGCGATATTGGCTGCAATTTATCCCACCTGTGATATTGGCTGCAATTTACCCCACCTGTGATACTGGCTGCAATTTACCCCCACCTGTGATATTGGCTGCAATTTACCCACACCTGTGATAATGGCTGCCATTTACCCATGCCTGTGTTATTGGCTGCAATTTACCCCACCTGTGATACTGGCTGCTATATACCCCTACCTGTGATGCTGGGGCTCTATACTGTATCCTGTGATACTGGCTGCTATATACCCCACCTGTGATGCTGGGGCTCCATACGGTGTCCTGTGATACTGGCTGCTATATACCCCACCTGTGATGCTGAGCTCTATCAACTATCCCACCGTACCTTTGCTCAACAGTAATACCACTACCAAATAGTTAATTCATATACAGTTTGATCACATAACCAGGTGACATGAACAATGTGTTGTTTTAGCTGTTCTGTCTGTTATCTGAAAGCATCATTTTTGTTGAATCTGTACTGAATATTGGACAGAAGACATGTTCCAACACTATGCAAAAGTTATTTTTTGCTGACACAATAATTTTTGGTGTTTGGTGAGATTAGTTTTATTATTCCCTAATGATAAATACAGTTATAATAATAAAAATACAGCATTATTGAGTCTTTGTCTAGCATTGGTGTGGGTTGATCCTTGAAGGATCCAAATGCACATGTCCTAAAAACACACTAATTGGGATTTACTAAAACTGGGTCACACAGAATCTGGTGCAGCTGATGGAACCCAATCAGCTTCTACCTTCAGCTTGTTCAATTAGGCTCTGGCAATAAAACCTGGAAGCTGATTGGTTTCTATGCAGAGCTGCACCAGATTTTGTGGTCTCCAGTTCTAGTAAATCAACCCCATTGCATGCTGAAATATTATGCAATGCAACTGCCATGGAAAAGTATATAAAGCAAAATGAAAGAAGTGTAACTTAAAGCGTAATTACACCCAAAAACAAATATTTATTTTATTACAGCTTACCAATTCTTAGATGTAATGCATTTGCTTTCCCTTTAAGTCTTTCTTTCTTTCTTTCTTTCTTTTATCATCCCCTGGTGATCTGGCCAATAGGTTTGTTATTTTTCAATAGAACAAGCTATCCTGTAGATTTAACAGTTTGAGGGTTGAGACAAACCATTTACCACTGACAAGTGTGCCTACAATGGTCAGCTTTTATTTATTTATGTAAAACCTTTATACTTACAGAAAAAAACTGTTGCTGTTACTGCTTAAAAAGTGTTAGCTGGAGTTTGGCTTCAAGAGTATTTAACCTTCCCGGCAGTATGATTATTTCAGATTTTTGGTGCTGAAAGCGGTACATTATTTTGCATGGAAATTTGGCGTTTTATATTGTAGGCCTGTAATTCTTAGGAATAACTCACCTAAATCTGTCCAAACAAGAGTCTAGTAGGCATCCCGGGTATGATAAAGTTTGAAACATGAAATCATAAATTATAATATAATAAATAACTAAAAATAATTATCAAAAATAATAACGTAATAGTAATAAAATGTATTCAATAATGTAATCAAACCAAAAACACTGAAATTTGCTCAGTTGCAGAATTGTCGCTCTCGTCACTTTCAGTGTCTGATGATAAATTTCCCCAAAAATCAGTATCTCTCAATTCTGCAAATGATTCTTATTTACTATTGCTGTTTTCTAGCTGATCAAAAAACACGTAAAGGGACCCTTTTTGGTTGCCATGGACATTCTCAAGTTTCCAGGCAGAATGACATATATAATATAAAAGTGCATGCAGGGCACTGGGCAAACCACTAGGGACAAAGAGGATGTAAAATGATTTCATACAGTAATGTAATCTTACAGATTACAGTGTACTGTATGTGTACTGTGTGTTTCAATTTGCTGGCTGTCTTCACCCCCGTGTGACGCGACGCTCGCAGGGAACGGAGCCTGGCACACAGAGGCATCGGGCGGAGGACACAGCCCGCAGACACGGCGGGGGACATTGCTGGATCCAGGGGACAAGGTAAGTAACGCTGCCTTGGATCCAGCGATGCGATCCCGAGTGTGGCTCGGGGTTACCGCTAATGGTACTGAAATGCCACCCGACCAACACTCTGGAAAACCGCCAGGGAGGTTAAGTCTGCTACTACAGCTAACATTCCCCTTCCCCACAGACTGACAATGCTGCTGTCTGCTGTGCCCCCTATGCTCATTCAGCCAGAGTAGGGATACTATAACATAGGAGGTGTGTTGCTGGCCAGATCATCCAGTGAAAACAGAGGGAAAAGAACTAAAAAAATAAAACAAATGCAGCCACCACATCTAAGAATTGGTAAGTTGCAATATACTATACTATTGTGTTTAAAGCGGTTGTAAACCACTGCACTTTTTTTTCCCTTACCCTCAAGGCAAAGGCATAATGTGCTAGTATGCATCGCATCTCTCCATCATGACACATCTTCTACAGCAGCTGGCAGGAGAGAGGAGGGGGAAGACAGTAGCTGTATGTGGGGGGGGGGGGCAGGGGAGCACACAGGGACCCTGGCAACAGCAGAAGACAAGTAAACTGGATAGAGGAAAATGGAGGAGATTGGTTCCACTAAAAGCCACCCCTGCCATCCCTCCTATTCAGGTGTACAAGGGAGGCATATGGGCCCCTGGACCATGGGGCCCGGTTGCAATTGCAACCCCTATCGTTACGCCCCTGCTGCAGTGATAAACACTATGGGGTTGATTTACTAAAAGCAAATAGGCTGTGCACTTTTCAAAGTGCAGTTTCACTTTGCAGGAGCAGAGCTTATTAAATGAGCAGAAGCTCTGCTGACTTCCATCATCCAATCACATGCAAGCAAACATGCTGTTTTTTATGTTCCTTGCATGTGATTGGGTATTCTTTGTGTAGTGCCCCCATAGTGTAGGTGCGTTTTTGCAGCAGGATTTTGCTAGGAGAGGCAAAATTTAGTCAGGCCTGACTGTATGTGCAGGCCTGAATATTTTGATCTGGGCTTGGGGAGTGGCTCAGGTAGGACTGGGGCAGCCCAACAGATGAGGTCACTAAACCCTCCTACCTTTTTCTGGGAGGCACTGGAACTTTCCAGAATGAAGGTGGGACAAGAGATGCCATCATTTGGAGTGTCAGGAAGCCCTAACCAATCCCCAATCTAGATTAGCATGGGGCAAGCCTTCTCATATACTCTGGGCTGGATCAGTCTGGGGGGAGAAGTTGGTGGAAGTCTGAGGTCTAGCAGGAGGCGCTGTGGAGGCCTCTTCCTGGGAGGTCGCCCCCATCTGGGGGGGTGACCTTGAGTCCTGGAGGCTTGGGTACAGCCAGGAGTGGAAGTGATTTCTGGAGTCGCACAATGGAACAGGAGAACAGCGGAGGTGCTACAGAGAGAGAGAGAGACTTTAAAGTGATCCACCGATGTCCACCGATGTTGGTGAGTGACAGACCCTGGAGCTGGGAGAGAAAGTGCTGGAGCAGGCTAGGAGAGGAATAATGGACAGTCTGTGGAAGCCTTGGGAGTCAGTCAGTGGAAGGAGTGTCACTGAGGAAAAGCAGGTCGGTGGGACCTGGAAGAGGAACTGGCCATTCCCCCCTAGGTCTGTGGGATTTTTGAGCTTACACCAGGGCAATTTATGCCTATTGTTTTACCCAAATAAAGGGTTTCAGTATGGCTTCCATGGCTTTAAAATGTTTTAAAGGTAGGTATGTTGGAGAATGCCAGATCATATATAATATCTTGGAGAGTAGAACCATTTTAACAAGGTTGATACGTTCCATAACGCCTATTGGCAGTCAGGCCCAAGTTTGTGTTTTGTTCTTTAGCATTGCAAATAACGGTTTTATATTAAGCCTGTAGTAGTCAGATGGGCAGCGAGTCGTTTGAATTCCTAAGTATTTTATTTGTTCTACCCTTTGTAAGGGCAAGGCAGTGTTTGAGACTTTTCCCAGTTTATCTTAAGGCCTGAAAAACGACCAAACTCTTCAATTATATTTAATGCAGTGGATATCGATTTATCCGAGTCGTCTAGGTTCACTCTGGTTTTTACATAGACAAGAGGCTGATTTACTAGGTTATTCACTTTACAAGTGCAGTTGCACTCTGCAAGGAAATTGGCTCCAGAGATCAGTTAATGAGGCAAAGCTTCACTTTGCAAAGAATGCCCAATCACATGCAATGAAAAAAAAAAAAAAAAAAAACTGCATTTTTGCTTGCACACGATTGGATGATGGAAGTCATTTACTAAGTTCTGGAGCATATTCCCTTGCAACTGCACTTGAAAAGCAAACAGTCTATTTGCCTTTAGTAAATCAACCCCATTATGTCTTGTTATATACAGTACAGTCAGGTTGGATAAATATCAGGTGCCAAGAAATCAATGTGTCCCCAAATTACTAACACCTATATTTTTAATCTTTATGATAATTGTGTGGCTTCTTGCAAGTGTCTGCTGGCTATTTGAGTGGACAAACTAGCTCTATCTTCCTCCATCGATTTTATAGTATCATATAGGACCAAAATAGGACTGATTTCTATCAGAAACCACAATCACTACTGCCATGAACTCCATTAGATAGATTAATAAAGATGAGTCTGTGTTCAAGCTTAACTTGTTCACAGACTAATTGAAAAAGTCCGTGCCTGCCATTGAAATGAAGTTGACTTCTATTAAAAGGATGATCTCCCTCCTCTTCCTCTTTTATTCTCCCATCTTATAGCAGATTACTGTAACAAGATTGTGCAGTCATCCAAACATGGGCTGAAATAAAGAAGGGATGGGAGTCTTAAATACATCTTTCCGGCTCAGGTTTAACTTTGCCCTCTCCAACCCCCGCCACTGAAAAGAGCCACTCTGAATCTGTTAATCTGTTTCTAATTAAAGCCAGGGGAGGGAGTCCTGTAAATATGACTTGATGTCCTAGTCCATTCAGGGTGATCGCTGGGAAAGTGCATCTCCTATTCTGTGTGTGTGGGAAGGGACACCTCCTTAATAAGAGGGGATCAACACTATTTTGAATTATTTAATGTATACTGTTTCATGGGTCAAATCTTATAGTGAAAGGACATTTAGCAAACTCAACTATTTCAATATAGAAATTAGAATTATTTTGGCAGAAAATGTGGAAGCCAAAAAAAAAATAGAATAGTTTCGAATAAAAGATTCCGGGCACATGAAATAGGAGATTCTGGATACATCATCATGACTTATGAAAAAAAAGGTGGAAACCAGCCACTTACAATTGAAAATAGACTACAAGGTGCCGACACTGGTCATTGCCAACCAAGTAAGCATTCCGACAGCAACGAGAAGCAAGAGAATAGATCTTGCCTCCAAAAGAAGCATTGCCTCCATTTACTGAGCAGACAATAGTAACCAGCACAACCTAATTTTAAGTAAAATAAGGAATATATGATCCTAGAATCCAATAAGTAAGAATGACTGGACTTCCCAGCCTTTCCCTATATTGTTGCATTGTTGTTACATTGAATAAGTATTGGAGGTTGGTGCAATAACATTACCAGGCTACCAAGCTCAGCCATAATTTGGAAGAGTTAAAGACTAGAGTTGAGCGGACACCTGTATGTTCGGGTTCGGCGAGTTCGGCCGAACTTCGCAAAATAGTTCGAGTTCGGTACCGAACTTGACCCGAACCTGACCCCGGACCCCGAACCCATTGAAGTCAATGGGGACCCAAACTTTTCGGCATAAAAATGGCTGTAAAAAAGTCCTGGCAAGTGCTAGAGGGCTGCAAAAGGAAGTAAAATGGGGGTAAGAGTAGGACAAGTGCCCTACAAAAAAATGGGGATAGGGAAAATAACTTAAAATCAAATAAAACAAAATAAAAATGGGAGGGGGGGTGGATGTGGAGTAGGAGCCTAGAGGTTGACTAGGCCGTGACCGTGGCAGTGTAGGTGATGATTTTAGAACAATAATCTGGCCCTTACAGCAACAGCAGGAACCTGACCCTATAGGAGTAGGCGATGATTTTAGAACAATAATCTGTCCCTTACA
>BLSH010490079.1:1305752-1317464 GCA_018402905.1 Glandirana rugosa
TACGTATAGTAGTCCCTATTCAAACACTGTAGTGTCCACCGGCCGTCACCACTAAAGTCACAGTCCGCCAAAACGACATATACAAATAACCACAGACAAGTGACAATTATTTGGAGTGAAATTCCTATAAATATAACAAAACCGAGTCAAAAGTACACATCGAGTACACAGACCAGAAGGATCGACGTCTTTGGACTGTATTAGCACTGCGGGTGGTTGTTGGCCCTCTCGTCGGGTAGATCATCCCCACCATCCCCATCACGTCCATCCGGATCTGTCAACCACCATTAACCCCTAAGATATTAATCTTCCTGACTATCTTATTAAAAAGCGGTCCTAGCGGAGTTGGCTTACAAAACGACAGAGGGACCACGGTCCCAGAAAAATTATTCTATCAGTCCTTCTAATTATAGAATCCCCAATTACCACCAACTGTCTAGGCCTACCTGCACTACCCCTACCACCCCTACTAGATGGGCTGCTCTCCCGGTTGTTGGTGGGCGTCACGATTATGTCAGGTTTCTGCAGCTAGGAAGACCAGACACATGAGCTACACATGAAAACTGAGCCAAAACAATATAAATATCCTTAAAGTGAGGTTTATTAACAGTGAACAGACACCAATAAACATATACAGCAAAACCGCCTGACACTGAAATCACCACTGCCGGCCACCTGTGATGTCACAAACTTATCCCTGATGATATGCATGCCATTCCACTGGCAGATGATAACACCTATGGACCCGCTGTCATCATCATTATCCTCTTTATCATCCTCCTGTACCTGGCATCCCACCACCCTACCTCCTGTCATCATACCCCTTATCATCATCCCCCCTGTACCCTACTTTCAGCTTCCTACCAACCTATCCCCCCTGTACTTGGCATCCTACCACTCCAACCCCTGTCATTATCATCCCCCCTGTACCCCACTGTCAGTATCCTACCACCCTACCCCCTGTCATTATCCTCATCTTTATCCCTCCTGGTACCCCACTGCCAACTTCCTACATCCCACAACCAGTCATCGTCATCCCTCTTGTACCCCACTGCCAGCATCCTACCATCCTACCCCCATAATCATCCTTATCTTGATCCCTCCTGGTACCCCATTGCCGACTTCCTACCACCCCACCCCCTGTCATAATCATCCGCCCTGTACTCCACTGCTGGCATCCTACCACCCAACCCCTGTCATCTATATCCCCTCTGCATCCCACTGCCTGTTTCTTTCCACCCCTCCGTCTGTCATAATGATCACCCCATACCCCACTGCCAGCTTCCTACCACCCCCTATCATTATCAACCCCATCATCCTCCCCCATATCTCACTGCTGACATTCTACCACCCTGCCCCCTGTTATCCTCATCCCCATTATTCCACTGTACCGCACTGCTTGCATCCTATCACACTACCCCCTTAGCATTATAGGGAAGATATTATCTCAGCCTCTCACCCCTGTGCTGCCACCATCTGTTAGAGGAAATCCTGTAAAAACTGACTTTTTTGCCGCTAATGCACCTTCACGCGCAAGCGCATGTGTGTGCGCCCCAGCGTGCACACGCCGGAAAGGGCGCCAAACAGCTCTATTTCTACCCTGCACGCCCTGCAGAAAGTGCTGTCTGATCTACAGCGTGTAGTGTGCGTGTTCCTGAGCAACCTGTATCTGTTTCTCTGTTCCTGTGACCCGGATTGCCTGACTTTGCTGATTTCTGCCTGCACCAACCCCTGGACTATCTACGACCACTCTCTTGCCTAGCCCTCCTGTACTTTGCCTGCCCGCCTGTTGATGACCCAGCCTGAACCCGACTATGCGCCTGCCTGCTCCTCTTGTACCCCACCGCCAGCCTGTTTCACGGCCCAGCCTGTACGACCATTCTTCTAGTGCACAAGTGCACCAACGGACTTATACCATCACCAGTGACCCAGTCCGACCCTCGTGCCATCCTGCACTCCCGAGCCACCTGTCTAATCTACAGGGGTTCCCGAGTCAGGGTCGTAAGGGAGGTTACCCACTGCATAAGTCAGACTCCTCCACCAGTTACGTAACAGTATCAGACAGCCATGCCTGAGTCTGCGCAGGGGGCCTCCCCAAAGAATGAACTCTGCAGGCATCTAGCCTGCCTCACTCAAGCGGTGAAGGCTCTCCAAGATGGCTACGTGCAGTTGGAAGGTCAACTCCGGGAGCTCTCCGCACCACCCGCATCAGGGTCCAACCTGCTTCCTGGTCACACCCTCGTCACTCTGCCTACCGAGCCGGATGTCCCCCTCCCGGAAAGTTTCACCGGGGACCGCAAGAAGTTTCAGGCGTTCCGGAGTACATGCGAATTATACTTCGCCCTTCAACCCAGCACCTTCTCCCGTGAAGCCACCAAGGTGGGATTGGCCATCTCACTGCTTCAGGATGGACCCCAGGCCTGGGCTCACCGACTACTTGAAGAAAAGTCCCCGGACACCACCACCCTAGCAGGCTTCTTCCAGGCCATGGCACGTCTGTATGACGACCCGCACCAGACCGCCACTGCCGAAGCCACGCTCCATGCGCTCAAGCATGGCGACCACCCGGTGGAAGATTATGTGGCCAAATTCCGGCGCTGGAGCGCCGACACCACCTGGGACCCTGCATCCCTCAGTTTCCAGTTCAGGCTGGGCTTGTCCGAGTCCCTTAAGGATGAGCTCGCCTGTGTCGGGGTTCCCCCGACTTTGAGTGCTCTGTTGGATCGGGTCGTTCTGATCGACCGTCGACTACGGGAGCGCAACGCGGAAAGGCAGGCCACCCACCGGCGCCCAAGCCTCTCCTCAGAGGAGAGGCTAAATCGTATGACCCACGATCTGTGCCTCTATTGTGGGGCCCCCGGGCACAGGGTGCGAACCTGTCCAGCCAAGCGGCCTAGGTGTGCCTATCCTGTCAAGGGAGAAGTCCTGTATTTGATCAGTCCTACGGCCCACTTGACACTCACCGTGACACTTCAGCTACCTGGAGGTGATGTCCCAGTCCGGGCAATTATTGACTCCGGGGCCTGTGGTTGTTTTCTGGACTTGACCTTTGCAGCCCAGCACCAGGTTCCTCTCCAGCCCAAGGCCCATAAGATGACCGTCCACCTGGCCAACGGGTCCCCCATCAGTTTGGGCGTGGTGACCCACGAGACTATTCCAATTTTAGCCCGCACTCCAGATGGCCATGAGTTCCTACACCTGGACGCTATCACGTCTCCGCTTTCCCCTGTCATACTGGGGATCCCCTGGCTCTGGGCGCATTGCCCACAGATCAATTGGGTCACTGGCAACGTGTCATTCACTTCCTCCTACTGCCTGCACCATTGTTTTCCGCCACCTGTGGATCTGGCCCTTACCGCGTCCAACCCGGACGCTGATACAGAAACTCGCCAGGCCGTCCCTCCAGCATACCACAAGTTCCTGGATGTTTTTAGTAAGAAGGGGGCGGACGAGTTGCCTCCCCACCGAGCCTACGACTGCCCGATAGAACTGCTTCCAGGGGCAGAGGTACCTTTCGGCAAGATATACCCACTGTCTGAGGTGGAACTTTCGGCCCTCAAGGCATACCTGGAGGATAATATGCAGAAGGGGTTTATCCGGCCAGCTACATCCCCCGCCGGGGCAGGGATATTCTTTGTCGAGAAGAAGGACAAGTCCCTTCGACCGTGTATCGATTACCGGGACCTCAATAAGATCATGGTTAAGAACCGGTATCCCTTGCCTCTGGTCCCTGAGCTAATCCAGAGACTCGGTTCGGCCAAGGTGTTCTCCATGTTAGACCTCCAAGGGGCCTACAATCTCCTCCGCATCCGAGAGGGGGATGAGTGGAAGATAGCTTTCCAAACCCGATTTGGCCACTACGAGTATCTGGTCATGCCGTTCGGCCTGTATAACGCCCCTGCTACGTTTCAACACTTGGTCAACGACATTTTCCGGGACTTCTTAGACATATTCGTAGTGGTCTACCTGGACAATATTTTAATATTCTCCCTGGAGGAGCACCGCAGCCAAGAGCGTACTGAGCCGCCTGCGTCAGCATGGACTTTACGCTAAGGCTGAGAAGTGCGCTTTTGAATGCTCTAGCATTTCTTTCCTGGGCTTCATTCTCTCCACCTCTGGCATCACCATGGACCCCCAGAAGGTCTCTGCTATTGTGGAGTGGCCATCACCTACGCACAGGAAAGGGGTGCAACGCTTTGTTGGCTTTGCCAGCTTTTACAGGAAATTTATTAAGGGGTTTTCTGCAGTGATCGCCCCCATCACGCAACTCACTAAGCAGAGTGCACGCTTCCTGTGGACCACGGAAGCCCAAGCGGCCTTTCGGCAGCTAAAGAGGCTTTTCACCTCGGTACCGGTCCTCAAGCATCCAGACCCCACTCTGCCGTACACTCTGGAAGTGGATGCATCTGAAACGGCGGTGGGAGTGGTACTCACAGAGACAAGGGCCTAAGGCCACTCTTCACCCCATCGCCTTCTTCTCCCAGAAATTAACGCCTCCAGAGAGAAACTATGATGTGGGAGATAGGGAATTACTTGCCATAAAGTCCACCCTGCAGGAATGGCGGTATCTGCTGGAGGGAGCGGTGCATCCGGTTCTGGTGTTTACTGACCACAAGAACTTAGAGTATCTGCGGACAGCCAAGTGATTGAAGCCCCGCCAGACCCGCTGGGCCCTCTTCTTTTCCCTGGTTTCAGCTTCATATCACTTACAGGCCTGGGTCCAAGAATGTGAAACCGGATGCCCTATCCAGAATGTTCCATAAGACAGGGGAGTCGGGCCCACCAGATACCATCCTCCCATCCCGGAGCTTCTTACTTACCCAAGAGGATCTCCTCTCTCAAATTAGGTGGTCTATTGCCGGGTCTGTCTGTCCCCAGGACCCTAGGCTGACCCAACACTATGGACTATGGTGGCTGGGTGCAAGAATTTTTGTCCCGGAAGGACAACGTCTGGTGGTGCTGCAATTTTGACACAACCATAGGCTGGCAGGCCATTTCGGGGGGCGCAAGACCACGGAGCTCCTGGCATGCTCCTTGTGGTGGCCTCAGATGGCCAAGGACTGCCGGGAATACGTGAAGGCCTTTCCCACCTGTGCCCGCAACAAGGTTGACCGGACCAAGGCCTGGGGGCTGCTAAACCCATCACCTGTCCCAAAGCGCCCCTGGTCGCATGTGTCCATGGATTTAATTATGGCGCTACCTCCGTCAGCTGGATTCTCTACCATCCTTGTAGTAGTGGACCATCTGACTAAGATGGCCCACTTCATACCCATGAGGGGCACACCTATGGCCATTTAAACTGCGCAAACATTTATCAAGGAGGTCATCCGCCTCCACGCAGTCCCGGCCAACATCGTGTCGGATCAGGGAGTGCTTTTTCGGCTTTAGGTGGATTAATCTGCCACAGTGCACTACACAGTGAAAGCCGGCCTGTGCTTTATCATTACACTGGAGCCGGCCAGGAGTACTGCGGTGATTAATCTGCCTAAAGCTGATAAAGAAGAAATAGTCCGCTTACTGTCCCCCGGCCCCAGCTGAACACAGGGGACCCGGAAAGTTTTTTTTTTTTTATAAGAGCTGCACAGCGGTGATTAGCTTATTAGTGGACAGGATTGGGAGTCCCCGCCTGCTCTACCTGCCCCCGCCCTTGATAAGCCACTGCCAGTCCTGTGGGATGCGGCTGCTAATGGGAACTGCTGTGGAAAAAGTGCAGGAACTCCGTTCCCATGCGTTCCCGCAGGACTTTAGCCCTGGGGTTGTACCACCTCTCAACTCCAAGTGTGAACAAGCCCTAACATCATCCTTCCCTTGTAACATCTTCCTATCTCTCTATATTTATCAAACATACCTTCCCCATTGCCCCAAACCCCTGCTGCTGACAGACATCCCTTCCTGACTGCCTCACCAAGCCCCTTTCATCGTTCCCCACTGATAGTCATCCTTCTTCATCTCGCCTCAATCCAGAGCACTAAAGTGTAATTTTTGTTTGCTGCTTCTTTCTTCTATCTGTATGGGTCACTTTTGACAAGTTTTCCTGACACCAAGAGGTAAACAGGTGACGGTGAGGAGCTCCAGTGCACAGCCTGTAATTGACATCCTTGGCTCTGTTGCTGCATGCTGTGTAAAGGGGGTGTGTCCATTCCCTCCAATCAGCTCTTAGCTCTCCTCACTCAGCTCTGCAGTGTGTAATTTCAGCTCTCCACCCCCTTTTTCCTGACAACTCAGACAAGTGTAGCCAATGGCCCCCTTAGGGGTGGCTGAGTGTTGTGGTTCACTTGATCACACTGCCCTCAATCACACTTTTCCGCACATCTGGAGACACAGGCTGGTACTTTGTTTTTGTTTATTAGGAGAATTGAACTTGGATGAGGTAGGGGTGATTATGGGATGCCCAGAAATTGAACAGTTCTGTACATGGGACCGATTATATACACTCGCCAGTATATACATCTCTCCATCTTCCTCCAGCACATCACTTGCTGACCGTTACACTCCTTGTACTTCTCTCCAGCACAACACTTGCTTCTCCTGTTCCTCTCTGCTGCACAACACTTGTTTCTACAGGTGAGACCCGAAAGGATATTTATCAGGCCTCCATTACATCTTCTTCCAGCCTAGCTAGCACATGGTGGGGACTGCTATAGTTGGGTCAGGGCCCCCGGACCACCCATTACAGGTAGAGGCAGATAGTCTCCATTGTGTAGCAAAGTACTGTGTGCTAGCTAGCCTGATGGACTACTACTCCCAGCCCATCCTCCTCCAGGCCCCTCCAGCTCCTCCAGCTTCCATGGCCTTCTCCACCACTACAGCAACCTAGGGTTCCCATACTGGCTTCCGCTCCAGCATGCCTCTAACAGTTTCCCAAGGTATGTTGCTCACTGACATCCTGACACTTGTAGTTCCACACTGGAGATCTCTCCCGGATAGTGCTCTCTCCTGCTGTCCTTTCCGCTCTGCTTTGTGCCTGCCACCAAGGTCTCTCTCTTCCTGGCCTCACCTGAGCACTCCAGGCCTAAGGTCACCCCCCCCCCCCCAGAGTAGGAGCTTCCCCTGGCCGCAACAGCCCACACTACTCCATCTCCAGACTTCCACCCGAACTTCTCCTCCCAGATTGGGCTGATCCAGGGTATTTAACCACTTCAATACAGGACACTTACACCCCCTTCCTGCCCAGACCAATTTTCAACTTTCAGTGCTCTCACGCTTTGAATGCCAATTACTCAGTCATGCAACACTGTACCCAAACAATTTTTTTAATCATTTTTTTCACACAAATAGAGCTCTCTATTGGTGGTATTTAATCCCCTCTGGGTTCTTTTTTATTTTTTTGCGACATAAGCGAAAAATGAGCAAAAATTTTGAAAAAAAACCCCCACTTTTTTTTAGTTTCTATGATAAAATTTTGCAAATAAGTAATTTTTGTTCATAAATTTGGGCCAAAACCTATACTGCTACCTATCTTTGGTAGAAATAACACAAATACGTGTATATTATTTGGTCTGTGTGAAAGTTATAGAGTCTACAAGCTATGGTGCCAATCATTGAAAATTGATCACACCTGATGCACTGACGGCCTATCTAATTTCTTGAGGCCCTGAAATGTCAGGAAAGTACAAATACCGGCTGGGGACATGGACTCTTATGGTGTAAAAGATACTCCCCTTATTCGGGGACACTTCTCCCTGAGTTCTTTATTTGGAATCAAATGCTGGGGATATTTGGCTTTTTGAGACTCAATCAGAGTTGGTGCGCATATGTGCCCCCCTTTATCTTTTCATGTCATCCTGGAGGTACTCTCCCGGACTATACCATCTACCCCACTGGTAAAGCCATTTGAGCTGGACAGTCACCCCTTTTGAATACCTACCCGGTAGCCCTTGAGCTTTTGCATCTCCTTAACCCTTCTTTCCATAATATCTGTCTACGTGGATATAAACTCTAGGGCTTGAATTGACCTTGGACTGACACAATTTTGTTTTGCTATAAAGCATTGACACTCCGGCTTCTTGGTTTTGGAATTATATGCCTCTTCAATACACTAGAGTATTTCATACATCATTTGTCTCTCTGTGTGTACCCTAGTTCTCTCAATCATCAAGGCTGACCAGCACCTGTCCTGAAGAAGCTTAATTTAAAAGCGAAACGCATCAACAGACCAACCAGGAGGAATACAAGGGTCCATATTATTACTACATAGAGGATCTTCTATTATCCTATGAATTGTTACATTACATGACCCTACCTCCATTTGTTTGGTCATTTGGGTAGTGCTCAACCTCAAGGGTGCTTGTTTTGATTATCTGTTTTATATGTCTAGTTTATAACATGGATTTATAATAAAGTGTAATGTTTTTATAATTTTGCTATCTCTGCCTCTTGTTGTGCCCATAAAGTCCAGCCAGTTTCTTGATAGGAGTCCCTTCTCCTCTTCAATCCTGGCAGTAGTCTATTGGATGTTGGCATGGTGGGGGTCCTCCCCCTCTATCCAAATAATATGCCATTTACAGAGTGGCCCAGGGAGAGCTGCAGACTGCAGGAAGAAACATCCCTCTGTTACTCCTCCCCTTTTCTTCAGAAAGTTCTGGAAAAGGGGGTGGGGAGAGGAGGTGAGGCTTTCTGAAGTATGTTAAGGAGCCCTGACCAATCCCCAACCTGGATTGGCAGGGGGCAGGCCTTCTTATGTAGCCATGTACTCACTTGAGAGTGGCTGGTAGTAGTGGTTCACATTATAGCTGCCCTCAATCACACCATATTTCACACTTCCGTAGACAATGACCAGGCAGGCTCTTGTTTTTGTTGTTTTATTTAGGGGAAATAACTTGGATGGGGATAAGGGATGACTGTGGGATGCCCAAAGAATTATAGTACACCAAGTCCATATACACTCCTGTATATGCGCACTTCACTGCAGACCGTCCCTCTGCAGACTGTTACTCCTCACAACTCTCCAGCACTCAGCTTGCTGATCGTTTCTCCTACTATTCTCTCTCCAGTACTAAACTTAGTAAATCATCACTCCATTACATCTCTCCAGCACTACACTTAGTTTCCAGCTTGAAAGGAAATTTATCAAGCTTCTCTGTTCCTTTCTGTTCACTGCAGCTAGCACATGGCGAGGCCTACTCTCAGCAGAACCTCCGGAACACCCTTTACAGGCCAGGGATCACGGGCCCCTGAATGTGTAGCAAAAAGTACTTGAGTGCTAGACAGGCCTTTGATGGACTACAACTCCCAGCCCATCCTTCTTCCAGGTCCCACCGACCTGCTTTTCCTCAGTGACTCTCCTTTCCCTGAACGTGCTCCCAAGGCTCCCACAGACTGTCTACTATTCCTCTCCCAGCCTGTTCCAGCACTTTCTCTTGCAGTTCCCAGGGACTGTCACTCACCAAACCGGTGGATCTCTTTAAAGTCTCTCACTGTGTAGCACCTCCGCTGTTCTCCTGTTCCATGTGCGACTCCAGGAATCACCACCTTCCTGGCTGCACCCAAACCTCCAGGCCCCAAGGTCACCCTTCCCAGACTGGGGAGACCTCCCAGGTAGGGGCCTCCACAGCGCCTCTGCTACATTTCCAGACTTCCACCCAACAATTCTCCCCAGATTGGGCTGATTCAGAGCATTTAAGGAGGCCTTCCCCCTGCTAATCCTGCTTGGGGATTG
This sequence comes from Glandirana rugosa, assembly GCA_018402905.1. Classification (NCBI taxonomy): domain Eukaryota; kingdom Metazoa; phylum Chordata; class Amphibia; order Anura; family Ranidae; genus Glandirana; species Glandirana rugosa. The sequence goes on from BLSH010490079.1 coordinate 1,315,411, forward strand.
GTCACGGCTCCCTAGAATACTCCAGATGGCTCCACCTATCTCCCAGCTGTACCTACAGTCAGGCCTGACTAAATTTTACCTCTCCTAGCAAACCCTGCTAGAAAAACGCACCTATGCTATGGGGGCGCTACACTATACTGTGGTCTGCCCAGTGGGGGGAGGAGAGTTGGGGGTGGAAGTCTGGAGAAGTGCAGAGGCTGTCGTGGCCCAGGGAGAGCCCCCGCTGATAGAAACATGGGGCCCCATACAGTGTACCTGATGGGGCCTCCTTCAACCCCACCCCTGGTCCCTCTTTCAGCCCCACCCCTGGTCCCTCCCAAGACCCGCCTTGAATCAAAGTGCAGGTTTTACTAATTTCTACTAATTTCATGGAACAAAAACAAAACAACATAAGCAAACATAAACAAAAAAAACAACCATCATATAAGGGCCGGTTCACACTGAAGTGATCCTAGGCGATTTGCGATCCGACTTTTGTCGCCCCAAATTGCCTGACATCAGAAATCCCATTGGAATGAATGGAGCCATTTTAATATGCGCTACTCAAGTCCAAAGCGATTCCAAAAAAGGTTCCTGTACTATTTTCAAGCGGCTTCTAGGCGAATTGAGCCCATAGAAGTCAATGGAAGTTCGCTTTCAAGTCGGATCCCCGTCTATGAAGAAGCGACTTTCCAGGAAGAAAAACATAATTTTGCCAGAAGACACCTCTCTCATGTCCCAGGTACTCGTGTTGAAATCGCCTGATATTGCTTCGCAATCGCGCTGCTTCGCCATCGCGCTGCTTCGCCTTTTCAAATCGCCTAGCAAAGTCGCCCGAAGTCGGATCGCCTCAGTGTGGACCGGCCCTTAGTGTGTACCACAATAAAGTGCTATAGAGTGATAGATATTGAGAATAATTAATATACGTACATTCTAAAGTGCTAGTACAATAAATAATAAGCATAAAACATACATTTCATACAAAAATATCCAACACAACTGTGCTGTGATATCCACTACAAGCTGTTTGCACCAACTTCTGTGTACTATCACCAAGACAAAGCACACACCATTTGCGTACCAAAAAATTTGACGTCTTAAAGGTCAGCTGGCTATTTACAACCACTTCACTCAATAAGCAACACTGTAGGTATAGTAGCTTGGTTGGTACCAACCACAGGGAACCCTGTAAATGCAAAGAATAAGACATGCTGTGGTGCAATACTAAGACAAGTAAACTATTCGTTGCTTTATCCCAGTAAAGTTTGCTGTAAGCACATTATTTTGCAGTATGTCCTGGCAATGCACATTGCATGCTTTATTCTTTGCATACACAGGGTTGCTGTGATTGGTACCTGAACAGACAGAGGGGTGAAAGGCCGCTCCTGGGAGAAAGCTACTACGTGTTGTCGCTTTTTGAGTGAAGTAGCTGTAAATAACCGGCAGATGACAAGTGCATGTAACTTTATAAGTTTAAGGAGTCCAATTTTTTGGTAAGCAGATGGTGTGTGCTTTGTCTTGGTGATGGTACACTGAAGTTTGGTGCAAACCGCTTGCAGTGGATCTGCAGAAGTTTATCACAGCACAAATGGAATGTGTATATATACAGTTGTGTTCAAAATTATTCAACCCCCACTGAAATTGATTGTTTTGGTCGGTTTGACATTGATTATGATCATTCAGTCATCCTGCTTACAATTAAATCAAAGAGGCACGTGTAGGTCAGACAAATATAACATAACATTTATAATGAAATAACCACAAATGTCTTTTCTGAGCTCACATCATTATCAGTTTTATTCAACCCCCAAGTGACATTCAATCTTAGTACTTAGTACAACATCCTTTTACAGTTATAACAGCTTTTAAACGTGAAGCATAGCTTGACACAAGTGTCTTGCAGCGATCTACGGGTATCTTCGCCCATTCATCATGGGCAAAAGCCTGCAGTTCAGTCACATTCTTAGGCTTGCGCACTGCAACTGCTTTCTTTAAGTCCCACCATTGGTTCTCAATCGGATTTAAGTCTGGTGACTGCGATGGCCACTTCAAAATGTTCCAGCCTTTAATCTGCA